>VUJU01000375.1:0-16763 GCA_009835225.1 Aphis craccivora
CGTGTCATAATAAAAACTGGGTGTCTATATCGAATCACTGACTATATTCACTAATATAATAAATGAGTCAAAACTGTAAAAAATAAGCAAAACAATAAACAACGTTTACGTATACTGACAACTTACGTAGTTACGTACAGGTTTTAGTATCGTAATGCCATATAGCCGGTCAGGTCAGCTGACGACTTAGAATGAATATAATGGTCAGAATCGAATATCTCAGATCACATAATTATTATGTTTGTATTTAAGACTGAAATTCTGAATGCTGACGCAGTGCTGGTGGTGTGGCGCGTCCGGAATTATGGTGCAACTTACTCGGTCGGCGTGGAGGAGAAACGGCAATCAACGATGGTCGGAACAATGGCGTTACTGTTGTCATCGGTGCGGTTCAATGGACGGGCCCGTGTGATTGTGACAAGCGCCCAGGTGACCGCCCACCGGCGCCTCGCCGACCGCACCGTATCAACAACACTTCGGCAAGGCCACCGCCGCTCTGCACCATTATCAGTTCGTCCGAACAGTGCCGCCGCCAGCTGTAGCAGCTACCGTTTTATCTGTTACCGGGCGACGGGGGGGGGGGGTAGCAGCAGCGTGCGACAGAGAGAACCGCACACTAGCGCGGAACACCCCGTCACTGCTAACGAGCGAGAGTGAGATGGCTAGACATTAGACGGCGGTCTTGTGCGCGTGCGACAGAGCCAACACCATAGAGAACTATCAATGTCGACCGTCCTTGTCTAATGTAATTCAATGGTGGACAAAACCTCCCGACGGAGGCCGCGTAATTTGTAAATATTATATCATAACTTAAAAAAAAAAAATTTAAAAAAAAATTACCATACATAATATATATTATATACGTGTATAGTATATATTATATAGGTGTACAGATATTTCGTGTTGTATAATTTTGTAAAGTTCGGTTCGTTCGTTCGTTTAGTGTGCTGTGCGTGCATGTGTGTGTTTGTGTGTGTGGTATAAGCGAATGCTGAGTGCCGGCTGTGCGTTCCAGAGGTACTTTGTATAAATAACAATAATAATAATAAATAACAATAATAAAAATAGATAAAATTAAAACAATTAGCCATTACCCAATAATATTGCAATTAAAAAACCGTCAGTTGTTTAATAGCCAGTGTAAACAAATCATCTCTTCGTTATTGCTGAACGTTTTCCATCGGTTCAATTGGTTCTTCGTTCACCATCGGCCGGCTATTGTTACAAGTGAGTTCACCAAGTACCGGTGCTAGCTTAGTTTTTTTTTACCACTGACTTTCAAATCTGTTCATATTGCACACACTCTGATCATATTATGATTTGATTATAACTACCTGCTCCTATGGTTGAATACTGATCTTGAACGTTTTTATGATATTAATTCATTGTTTTGTTATAATTTTTATATTCCGCTAGGTAGTGTGTAACCTCGTGTGTAACGCTGTAGACTTGTTCATAATTGTTCATCTAAAATATTTAAGTTTCTTTATTTTGTTTTAAATATTTTAGTGGTTTTATCAAATTGATTATAATGTGAGCTTAAAATGATTCAATTGATAAAATTAAACTTCACATACTTGAGCCTTTATGATATGTATCTACTACCTACTGAGTAATTATTATAATTTACCATTAATCTCAATAGAACATCATGGTAAAGTTATTTTTCTTTTGATCTTATAATTTTGTTGAAATACATAATACAAATTTTGTAATTCTAGTGATAGAAATTAATATAAATTTCAACACTACCTAGTTGTACTTTATGGTTTAATTAGTAGGCATAATTTAATAATTATTTTTTGAAATTTTTAATTTACCTTAAAAAAAAAGTATAGTGATAGGAAAGTTATTTTTGTATAAATAAAATGATTAATTTATAAGTAATTTAGACTTATTAAATTTAAAATTTTATTTTTATCCTTTTGTATTATTTACTGAAGATGTATGTTTGGTCTACCCTGGACTGAGATTTTAACCATTTATAACTCCCATCTCTTTTGTTTTTGATAATAGGACCCAATACATAAAATTTTTTAGTGCTTTCTTAAAAGTCTTAGTTTAAATTTATCATCTAAATTTTGTTTTAGTAATTAATATGGCAGTACAAGATTTTTTTTAATATTTGGATTCTTAAAACTATGTAAAAATTATTATTTTTTTTTATTTGTCATAAATGTTAGGAAAAGTCTCTTTTTTATGGTATCTCCCTATCTCAATATTGATAATGTTAATTATAGTAAACATTATTATTATTATCAAACCATTCTACAATCATTAATCTAAAATTTAAAATGATGCCTTGAATTTTTAAGGTTTTAGGGTACTAATTTTATGTTTGTGGCGCTAAAAACTTCTTAGCACCTCCCTAGTTGAGTCCATCAGGTCTTAATAATTTTAACTTGAATTTTGTGTATGAAATATAGATTATAATATTTTGACATTTATTTTGCTTAAATTTTTCTCATGTACCTAAGTATTCATATTTATAGGTACTTGTAGAATATATTGTGCATTTAAATCTACATTGGCGTAGCATTTAGGTATTGGTCCAAAGAATTTTCACTCCATCTCACTATAGAATAAAAAAAGATGACTTGGGGATCCTTGTTATATTTGATGATAATACATTTGTGTATTGAATATAATGTTTTTAAGGCAATTTGCATAATATAGGTACTAATAGGATTATGTACATTTTATTAGTTATTACTATAATATATTATTTTAACTTATCTATTTGAAGAGAGCATTAACCCAAAATAAGTTTGTTAAAAACTAACAGAGTTTCTCAAATTTAGAATTTTATAAAGACTAATCCCTTTGAGTTTATTGTTAGCTTCTTAATATTTTTATAAATACTAGATAATTGCTTTGGGAAAGTAATACAAAAGCAGTTCCTGCAACATAATTAATTTAAACATAAAAAAAAGACTAGATACTTAATTTAATATTTTACTATAATTTTGACATATTATTTGCACTTTGTAGGTATGTAACCCTAACCTATGTAAACATATATACTATTTATTAATATAATATTATTATATGTTTACAATTTTTACATACTCAAATAATTTTTAACGGATGTAAAAGTTAACTATAAAATTGTTTATAATTTATACATATTATGTTCTTTGTGATTTGTTGTACTTAAAAAGTACTCAATATATTATATAATATTAATAAATACTACAAATTCAATAACTATTTCAATTAATTAATACATTTTTAAATACGAGTACATGTTTGTGTTATACCTTAATTTATATTTCATAGTAAATTATAATTAGTTTAACTTTATTTTATTTACTTATTTTACTTGGTATTTATAAGATAATTATAGGTAGTATTATAGTTTTAATAATATATATTATTTTTAATTTTAGATTTCTTATAATTTCAAATGAAGTGGTTAGGCGCAGGGAATGTACCTGTTTCCAGCACAAATAATACAGTGTTGAATAACAGTGGTAATCATTTGCAAGTAAGTACATATTATTATAAACATTTAACACAATCATAATTATTTGTGTTTGATGTTATAATAGTATACTTTTTGTAAATTGTTGGTAGTAATTAGCTATTATTTAATATTTGTAAGGTATTTTCCAAAAACGATATCATATAAGAATCTAAGACAATTATCAGGTTAATGCTGTGCTTTTAACTCATATCTTAAAACCACATTCATATTTTTTTGACCTAATTTTTATATTATTTTATTTTGAAATATTAAATATTTCTGGTTCATAATCAATGAATTATTATAAAGTCAGATTATAAATTCACTTTGTGGATTAATGAATGATGATGATTTGAATCTCTTCATGTTAAAGTTTTATAATTTTCTTATAATTCATAGGTTTATGAAATATTAATTAAACCCAACTGTTCAGTTTGTCCAAAATATAATAAATATAATTTACAAAATTGTTAACTACCTATGTAATGTATAATAAATACAGTAGAAACCGCTTATGCTTTTTATTATTAAACACTTTTGGACTAAGATGAAAATAGTCAATGATCAATTATTTCTAATGTCTATTTTTTTGCATTGAGTAACTTTAAAACTATGTTTTCTTAAGAAAAATGTTTCTCAAAGCTTTTTTTATCTGCTTTGTTTACAACTTTTTCTTCTCCGATTACTATTTTCAGTTTCCAATATTGTGCTTTTAATCTTCAAATGTTTTTTCAAAATCTATTCAATGTGGAATGAAAAACATTTAATTGAGCTGAAAGTATATCCCATGACTTAAATAAGTCGTACTTCTGTTTCAAACTTGAATATCAGTGTTTAGACATCATTCGATTTTTAGAAAATCAAAATATTAATCACCTTTTTGTACACAAAAGTTGAACTGAAACTATAGTAAAGAATATAGTAATTACTGTACTTAAAATAAAGAACAGTAAAAATAAATGAAACTTATTGGACAAGTGGAACTCAATATCGATATATAACGACAGTAAAGATAATCTAGTACTGTAGTAGTATCTTGGTCCTAATTGTTTCAAATAACCAATGTGTTATTTTAATAACCCCAATTGATTTTCAATATTTTTTTTATATACAGCTGGTTCGTCCAAAGACATTTTATTTCAATAAAGCGTTTGCGTCAATTATCCGTGTTCCTAATAAGCAGCTTCTACATAATATAAATAGAATTTTAGTTTTATGATATTTTACCAAAATATTTTATTTTTTAAATTATTTTAGGAGCATCAACAACAGTTGAATGAAAGTGAACCAAGTGGAGATAATGTATTACGACAAACAGTACAAGAAGAGCCAATTGTCAACTATGTATTTGATTGTGCATCAGGTGAATCACAAGAATATGGATTACAATCTGCTCCATTACCATCTAAACTCCCTCAGCCTAGATGGCCAGCAACCTCTGAGGACTGTTTTTTAGAGCAAGTAAGTTAATTTATTATTATTTTTATGGATGTTACTTATATAATACAATATAATATAAGATAAAAAGTAGGATTTGAGGTCTGATTGACTGTTATTTATGTTTAAGATGCAGGAGAAATGGAAATATTTCTCTGCGAAAATGTCTCAACCTCCACCTCAGATATCTGAAGTACCAAATGTACAATATCAATTACAACCAATATTAGTTAAAGTGAGAAATAAAAAAAAAAACTGTTGTTTTATTCATATATTTTTGTTTACTTAGAAAGGTTTTATTATTTTATGATTTGCATAACTATTTTAAAACAAGAATATTTTATGCACGTAGATAGGACATAGTTTTTTTTGTTAATTGGGTATTAACAACTTATAAATTATATCAGGTTTTAAAATTATTGTTAGTATGAGATGTTATGTATTAGATTTTTCGTGTTAAGTATTTTTTTTTTTAAATAAGTAAAATAGAATTTACTTATCACACATAGTCATTTTTTTTTTTATATAAACTTAATTTATGAAGGTTTTAAGTACCTAAATACTTGAATAAATATAATATGTTATTCAAGTGAAATATCTATGTTTTAAATGTGTTTTAGTTTAAATTAACATATAATGATAAACAATAAATCCATGATAATAGTTCAGTAAATTAGATTCTATCTTATAAAATTGTTATTATTTTAATACTAATAACATAATTTACCAATTTCTAATCGTGTAAATTATTATAAACTAAAAAATAATCATTTCATAAAATATTTACAAAAAATATCAATGTATTTTCCCTGAAAACTTACATTTTGCAATTATGATTACTCAATTGTTATCTGTTTTCAGTTTAAGATATTTAAAAATAGTTGAGAATTTTAAAAGTTTATTTATCATTATATTTTTTTGATATCTTCAATGGTTGTTGTTGCTGATATATATTCAATAATAATGATAATAAATTTAATTTAGAACAGTGTTTCTCAACTTTTGTGTTATTAGTTTATGACACAAAAAATAATGATAATATTTTAATATTAATTGGTAATATAAAATATGTCACCAAAAAATAACTTGTTTTTAATCATCATAGAAACTATATCAAATACTGACACATTGAAGTGTACTAAAAAATCTAAAAATTTACATACAATTATAACCCAATTTACACCTAACAGTTTGTTTTTATTTGTTATTCGTCTCCGTTAAATATTCAATTTTAAGAAAATCTTAGTTATTTTAATTTGTTTTTGAGAATACTTGTGGGAACACTGGGAACACAACTATGTGGTTTACATCATATTTTTATTATTAATTAAAATATGAATACATAAGTGTGAAAGTGATTTAATAGTAATAAAATTCATTATATAAAATTTATTTGTATAACATTCAATAATACATAAACATATAAATATAACATTATTATCTAATTCTAAATGTAATAATTTATTTCTATTTTATTTTTACATTTTTACTTAATATATATATTTATAAAAAATAACTATAAAAAAAATATTTTTTATATATTATAATATGAAATATAATTTGAAGTCTCAAAAAACAAAACGTTTTAATTGACACTTTTATTGTATTTTCCGATATCGCCATATTCTAATTATAATGGTAGCAAAGATATAGGAATGGTTAACTATAAATATGTGTATACCCTTTTATTTCTATCATCTCATATCCAAGAGATTTGAATGTATTATTTTTGTAGTAATTTCAATTTCATTTTGAATTATTTTTGTCTCTTTTTTTCTACAACAGGTGTCTTCTATGTAATACTATTTTTGTCTTAATACATACCGAACACCCATTCAGCAGTAGGCTTTTTAACATAATTACTAAAATTAGATTCTTCTTTATCTCTCAACTTGTCTATCTCCACATTTCTCTCATTACCTAATAAATGATCTCTGTTGAACTTCTTTTAATATATTATATTATGATAGTCATGACTTTTCTCATTTTACTTATCTTTTAAAAAGTATTTACTAGTTACTAGTATGTAACGACTAAGTCATCCAGTCATATAATGTATAACTTCCATGTCTCATTAATATTTTCATGGTATATATAAACTAATAATAAGCAAGTTTTAAAATTTATGACAATGATGAGCCATTTTACCGTTATTATCATTGTATGTTTAAAAAATTTTACTTTTATGGATAGACTGAGTTCATTAGCAACTTTTCTTTATAAATCATTCATCACAGTTTGGTGTTCTCCTCATGCTTTGCAAGTATAAAGTTTTATTTGAGAGCCACGGTGTCCACAAGAAAAGAAGAATTCATTTATTGAGTCATTTTTCTTTTTAAAATATGATAGTATTTTTCCCCGATTAAATAATTAAATTGAAATTATTGGCTATTATAATGTTAAAAAAGGTAAAAATGTATATCATGTGTAAATTATATTATTATTATTCATGTGTGTTAATCACAAACTAAACTGTAACTGATTCTTTCTTACAATTTTGATAATTTCTATTCCGATAGATATTATTAAGTTAAAAATGAATTTTGAATAGGATAAAGTTATATTCGAGGTTAAATTTCTGTCATTGTTGACTTCATGGGAACAACTCATCTAATGCTTGGTAAGTGTCAGGTATCATGTGGTATACGTTAGTGGTGTATTTAGTTATTATATGCCCAGGATCAACATTCTACTCCTTCCTCCTTTATTAATAAATAGACTTTACAGTTCTATCTATGTCTAATCTTTATAGTCTATTATTAATCAGTGATTAAGAGTTAATCAGCTGGTAACAGATTTTTAACTTGCTAAATCAGCCAATTAAACTATGGTTAACTTTAATCGAAGATGGTACAACTAAATAATAAATCATTTAAAATAGTTATAAATTATATACATGTCTTATAGAAATATTAATAATAAGTTTAAAACATGAACTATTATGCACTAAA
This sequence comes from Aphis craccivora, assembly GCA_009835225.1. Taxonomy (NCBI): domain Eukaryota; kingdom Metazoa; phylum Arthropoda; class Insecta; order Hemiptera; family Aphididae; genus Aphis; species Aphis craccivora. The sequence continues at coordinate 7,855 of VUJU01000375.1, forward strand.
ATAATCCCTGTAGGGGTTGAATTTCGAAAAATCCTTTCTTTGTGAGTGTCAACATAACAAAACAAAATTATTGTCATACATATCTACTAATGGCTTCAATGGTTCCGGCTAGGCGATGATAATTCACTCAGGACAAGTCATTATAATGTAGATGTATAGATATTTGGTACTTTTAGTTACCTAATATAAATATTATGCAAGTCTTAAACCTATTTTATTTTTATTTGAGTTCTTAAGTAATGTATTTATTATTTAATTTTATTAAAATATCTTTCAAAATAAATAATATTTTAAGTATTTGAAGCACATTATAATGGATTATTATTTAAATTCTGATTGTTAAAATTAAAGACTTGTTGCTTTATTTAAATATTAGCATGCATGTTATGTTATGTTGTCATCTATTAAAATTATTGTTGCACGTCTAAATTGTTTAAGGCATTTCATAGCTATATTGTACCACTAATTCATCATTGTTATGTTTTTAAATAGTTTTTATTATTTTAATAGTTGCTTAGACATGACATTCAAATCAATGATGTTTTTATAGTTTTATGTTTAACTCATAGTTTACTTTCTTTATTATATTTTAGTCTGGAGAAGGTGGTGCGGAACAGTATGTTTATGGAGCACCCCCAGGATTGCATCCATATCAACAGCATATGGCAGATTTAGCAAACTCATCAATGGCACATAATTCAGCACATGCAATTATGTCCACACAACAGCAACATACTATGGATTTACACATGCGTAATGGAGAAGTAAGTATTTTATTTGTTTTCACTGAAATATATTTACTCAGCAATCAGTTTGACTGCCTTGCTAACATAAGTGAACCAAAAGAATTATTTAAAAAAGTCAAAACAATTTCTTAAAATGTCAATCAAGGCATAGGATATTACTGATATTAGATATTAAACATTTTTTTATAAGGAGCATCAACAAAACAAACTGAACATAAGATTTTGAGGAGTTAAATAAAAAAAAAAATTCATTTTCAATATTTTATTTAAAACTTAAAAATTATTTAGGTATTGGTTTTATTATTATAATTTTATTACTTATTGATTCAATTTTAGTTGATAAAATTTTAGCCAATTTATATTAGTTAAAAATATTAAAATACTCTTTTATTTTACTCAATAATTAAAAGAAGCATGTGATTTTTATTTTTTATTCTGGAGTATTTTATTTTTATTTTTACGACTATTAAACAATTAATATACAATCTATACAATTTAGAAAAATCACAAATTAGTACATGTGAGATGAAAACAATAAACAATTTGGTAGCATAATTAAGGAGCCATCCAGGGCCACATTTAGGGGGATACAACGGGTACAATTGCACCGGGCAGCAGATTTTTAGGGGGCGGCTATAGTTTTTAGGAGCAGTAGTAAAGAGATACTAACTGTTTAATAAATTCTGATAACCGTGATGGAAAGAAAAACAAATAATTAAGAAAGAATATCTTTACAACACCTCTGTTTAAGCCTGGGTTGAGGATTTCCTGAGAGTGCAGGACTGTATAACCCTTATCCTAATGTATTATCATGGTTTTTTGGTTTAGAAAAAAAACTGCTTATAGATAACGACTGGTTCTTCCTCAATAATTGTTTTGATTGTTAGGTCATGACTCATGGTGTAGTGTTTGATTAGAAATATAGGACGAAGAATTTGTAATTTGCGAAGTATAAATGTATAATATTTTGGAATGACTAAATTTTATTTAAGTTTGGTTTCTTATCTTATCTAATTTTCTTTTAGTATTGTAACATTCTTGTTTACTTACGTTTTACGCTATAAAAATTAAAACATTTAATAATAATGAGCATATATGTTTAATCGACAAAAATAGGGAATTAATTTGTTTATTTTATTTCTTAAACATTAAATTTATCGGTCAGAAGTCAGAATCTAAATTTAAAAGATTCAAAACAGATAAAAACAATCGATTTTATTTAGAATTAAATCTTTTAATATCTAACAATAAAAAAAATAATTTATTTTTCTTAAGGCAGTATCTGCACATTTAGCATATTAATTATATCTTACATCATTACAATATAAAAATTGCTTCATAATGCATTAAAATATTTCATTTCTATAATTCTGAAAAAAAGGAAAACGGAGTACACCCATCAGTTTTTAACTTTATTATGTTAGATAAGCGATTGGATTATGTTACATGTTTATGTTGATTCAATATTTTGTTATTTATTATTCAAACTGTGCATTATTTTTATTTTGAAGTGTACTTTAAAACAATTGAAAGTAGCTCAAGTTCATTTATATCATAATATATTCATTGTTTGTACATAGTATTATATATATATTATAATACTATCAGACGATTCAGACATACGGAGATAACTGTCAATAATATATTAGCCAAGTGACTATACCGCAAATGACGTCATTGAGTTATTTACGGTTACCATAGCAATTAGCAACAGAATAAGGCGTAATTTGTTATCCTTCCAACATAATTTTAAGAATATAATATAAGTATAAATTTATAATATATACCTAATGCCGGGTGATTATTAATGTGGATTTGTGTGTTAATTTTACATATTTTTGCATTCAGCGTGCCATCGATTAAGGCCGATTATCATAGGAATAGTTGGAATTTTATACGCGAAAAACGGTATGCTTTCTGTCGTCGACATTTGAAATCGAAGAAAATGTTGCCGATTAGAAGTCACCGTGGTCCGACATCGTTACATGTACAACACAGTATTATTGTAATGTTGTGTCGATTTTTATCGCGTTGAAAACATGTCGACGACCAGAGTGAACAACGTGTTGGTGTCGTGGTGTCAGTTCTCCGTTTTGCGATTGCCCTACGCCCGTCACATAATATGACGACTACGCGCCGTCGCTGTACCTCCGTCCTCCGGTGTCCGGGTATCTCCCGGTTCTCTGACGCGCGCGTGTCGTCATGTCTACCTGTTGTACCGAAACAAACGCGCACGCGCATCGTGCGTTCCGGTGCAATGGTTTCTTCTGAAGTTATGACTATAATAATATTATGCTATATAATATTAGAGTAGCTGTTTTTATAACAGTATTATTAGAATTACATAATGTTTTATTTTCCTAGAAAATTATCCATGAAAATATCGAAAGTAAACAGTAATAAAATAGTGACAACGGTAGAGCCTTAAGTACAAATAACTGACAATCGTACAATGGTTTTTTATTGAGTATATTATTATTATCGACTGTCGCCGCAGTTGTCGTATTATTTATAATTATCGTCGTTTTGTTTATTGTCGAGCATACGAAGCAAAACATAATTATTCAATTTTCAAAGACAAATTAGATTAGTAGATTACTGATTAGATGTCGTCAGCGTACCGCCTCACAAGTCTTTTGAACTCCCGTTTAGAGGATTACAAATATAAATAATAATATTATAACATAATTGTATGGCGTTATATTCATTGATATTAAACTATTAAATATTAGTTTAATATCAATGATTATATTATTAAAAAAAAAAATATTCTGCTGTGCCGGCGTGCGCAAGGAGCGCTAGTGGGTTCAACCGGGTTAGGTAGTCGGTGGGTGGCGGGCGACCGGCAGCCGCAGCCGCAGCCCTCAGCCACCGCGCCAGTGTCAGGCGTCAGTGTGTGTCCGTGTTCGTGTGCGAAATGTTATCGTTCCGGCGCGTTCGTTAACTGTGTGATTTAGCTGCATTATTATTATTATTATTATTTACTGCTATCGATTAGCCGGACACATTTCGCATTCGGCAAACGGTTCTCTCACTCAATCGTTCTCCCTTTTCCCGTAATCGTATCTGTAAATATTGTGTAAAAATATAGTTTTTATAAAGTATTTTCAAGCAACGTGTTTTACTAGCGCGAACGTGTGTTTAATAATATAATAATAGTCATATGTGTACGCGAGTTTCTCGTATTTCGCGTTAAACCACACTGCTTTGCTATAAGAGTACATGTGGTCGTAAGTCGGTTGTGGTAGGGTAGAAGACGAACCGCTCACCCACGCGCCGTTGTGTTGCCTAGGAGACCCGCATGGTTCTATCGCAGGAGTTTCAACCGACAAATATGAAAGACATGGGCACGGAGATGGTGAGCGATTGATAGTCGTTAAGAGTATTTCACAGTCGTACGGCGACCGTTTGTGATGAAAAATCGGTTATGATTTTTTTACCAGTAATACTGTATTGTATAATATTGTTATACTTATCACGTGCGCGTTACAATAACGTTGCGAGCGTAACCCCACCACGTTTACCGTCGAGTGTGGTTTGGTCGTCTACCGGTCGGCCGATGCTTTTGTTCTCTAGCGAGTGGTCGTCCGTCGATGGTGGGCGCGCGTGTGTTTGCGCGCGCTAGACCGATTTTCAAGGTTAGAAAACGGCGGCTGCGAATTCGCATTTCGCCGTTTTGCAGTTTCGCGCAAGGTCTGGCCCAGAAAACGCGTGCCCATCGCGCTCGGCCCGTAATATTACATTAAAATTATTGTCTTGGAGAGACTTCGTTTGTTGTTTTCCCCTTCTGTTCTCTCGCGCGTAGTGCAATGCGTACGATATCACAATCAGGCGGTCTATATTAATAACAAATTCGGTAGCCCGTTCTTTATATAATATCACACGTCGAATATTATTGTTATTATCCCATCGTGTGCACGTTTCCCCGGTTGTTATTATACATATATATATATTATACGTAATGTATATTTAATATGTGTTCCATATCATTACTGTATGCGTATGTTTTTTTGAGGTTATGGTTTCATTGTTGCCGTGCGGCGCGGATCAGACGAGCGGTGTTGTCCTCGTGCATGTTTGTTGTCGTCCTCACACCTTTTGTATGAATTGTTGTATGGTTTCCGTTCGACTCGTTTCTGTGCATGTGCGTTGTAGCGTAGGTAGGTAGGCAATAGGTAACATGGTTGTGTGCCATCAGTGTCGTATCTTCAAAATGTATCACTTGGATATATACCAGGGGTGTCCAACCTTTTGCGAACACTGGGCCACATTATATAGGTAGACGTTGTTGTGGGCCACATACTTTTTTTTTTTTTTAATAATAATGCATTCAAATTTAATGATTAAATTATACTCTATAATACAACAATACATTTTTTTATAATTTTACAACAGCAAATAATAAGCAGAAATATTTTTACAAGCATTAATATTTAATTATTTAATTATAAGTACACGGAAAAATATATTTATTTATATATTATGTACAATTCATGGTTTTTAAATTGAAGTGAAGGCCGCATCAAAATCTTCCGTTGGCCGCGGGTTGGACACCCCTGATATATAGGTACTATATTATGTTCGGCACACTAGTAGACCAGTAAACACCCGCCGTTGAAAATCGTTCGGCACATGATTTCTTTTTTATTATTTCTCTTTTCGGTTTTTTTATCTCTGAACAGTTAAATTTGTTGTCCTGCGAAATCGCAATGTCATTCGAGCAGAAAATAGTTTTCTACATTTTTAGACAAATTAACAGGAGAAAGTATTTAAAATTGAACTACATTATTGTCTTGGACACCGGGATAATATTTGCAATTGATAAATTTTAAAATGTTGTTCTTAATTTAGTTTATTTTTGTTATGTACGAAAAATCACACGATTTTCCTGTAATTACGGGTAGTATTATTATTGTGTGGCGATAAAGCCAATTCACATTGGCTTTAAGTCAACATTATTAATTTTCCTTTCTATTCACTTTTAAGTTGTAAGTAAAGATTATGCCTTATGATTGTATTATCTATCAAAATATATTCCCGGGTTCTCCTAATCGCAGATTAAAAATAAAGTGGTATCATGACTTTTTACAAAACGTATATCTAAAGACTTAAAAAAAATGAATCAATTAGTTAATAGATATGGAATACTTATTAATTTACTCGTTAATTTATTATATACTCGTACTATAGGTACTATATATTATATTATTCTATAATTGAATCATACCTTTCATGTTATATATTACTCTGTTATTATAAAAATTTATTGTGTTAATTGTGTAAACTGTAAATTATGTATGTCCAAAAAATTATCCTAGTTACTTAGTAGTTTTATATTTTTTTTAGTGCTAAGTAATTTCCCTTGTATACTTTTGTAATTCAGTTGGAATTAATTAAACTGTTCAAACGATACGCTGAACTTATAGTAATATAATATAATATTACAATCAACTATCTACAGTAATCAAATTTTAATACTTCCTAGTTAGTTTTTTTCGAGGTTTTTTTGAACTTAATGGTATAATAAGGTACTTTGGTTAGCTTTTAATACAATAAAATTAGGTGTGTGGTTTAAAGAATTCTTGTGATAGTTGTAAAATAAGTGTTATTCAAAAAGGTTATTTTTGGTTATTTCTATACGTGTGGCGTACTATATTTAGTCACCGATTTAAAACAAAAGGTTCTTAGTTTCTTATTCATAATATACGTATAAGAAACTAGGATTTTAACTTAACCTAAATAATGTGCTTACACTGAGCAACACGCTTTAGAAAACCTTGATAATTCTTAAAAAAAAATCAAATATTTTAATTTTAACATTCTATGTGGGAGCTTTAGTTATTTAAAATATTTCATTGTTTTTCCTAAGACCATGTTACACATTTTTTAATCAAAAAATAATGTATCTGCCTACCTATCTAAAATATTATTTTTTTAAATTTTGTTTAAAAAAGCTTAAATGACATTTATTATTGTATAGTTTATTTTATTTGTATATTTAGAGAAACAACATGCTTGGATAGCAATGTTAGATTATATAATTAATTATTATTTATTTGCTATTATAACTACTATTATACATAATGCCGTGTTCCATCTACAAATTACAACCCATTATATTTTAATTCATGACTGATAGGTATTTCGTTTTAATTGTTTCGGAATTTAGGTGAATTATCATAGCGGCTTTTGTTTACTTCGAATTACTCGAAGAATTACTTTAATAGGAAGTAAGTTGGTAAGTTGGTTGAGCGCCGGGTAAACGGTAATAGGTAAATTCATTAATATTCACTTAATTATCCGCTATAACATCACCGTTGATGTGAAAACGTTTTATAGCACATTTTCTTAGTTTTAGGTCTTTATCATTAGTGAGCATGAAAGATAATCGACCAGGTAAGCTGTTGGCTTGACGGTGAATTAAAATGCGACGGTCTACTTGTGAGTGCTTGCTACTCGCGTGATTATTTCTAGAGTCCTCCCTTCCATCGTATGAGTGTAGTTCGTAGTATGTTGTGTAGGGTGGCGGGTAACTGCCGGTTAGCGAATAATATGGTGTTGTGGCAGGGAGCGTGCAACACGTGGGTGTCTGGTTCTCCGCAGGATTTTGTGGGAAACCTTACTGGGCTGTACGCCTGATCAATAAATCGAGGTATCTATCCACTGTAGTGTATATTTTGTTACCCCACGTGTTTTTCCTGCGTTTTAAACGCCTTACTCGTGCTACTCCACAGTCTTCAACTTTCTTATATAGTACTGTACATCTGTGTCATAATTATTTATGTTTTATTCTATTTATATTTTATCGCTATTGTATGATTAACGTAGAGATTTTTATAACGTTTTATACCTAAATATTTGATAGATTTTTTTAAGTTTTTTAAAAAAAGATAATCGTATTTATTATAATATTATGTACGTGCGATACGTATGTTACCTACGTGTAAGTACGTACGGAAAATATGTAAAATGTTTACCTATCTTAAATGTTAGTTCCGACATAATATGCAGTTTTTGGAAGGTTTCGCTGTATATAATTAACCAACTGGAAACTTGTATGATTTGTGTAATAATTATTAGTTTAATTATTATAAAATGTGTTGCTAAGTTCTATTAAGCTTAAATAGACTAGTAAATAGGTTGATAAATAAAAATTAATACTCGTTAAAATGATACGTTTTTTGACTATAGGAAAGATATATTTTATCTTGTAAGAATATTATTAAACTATTTACTACCTATGTAATATGACAAGTCTAATTGATTGTTAATTTTATTATTATTTGTTCAAACGAACGTCTAACATATTATATAATAAATAGTTTCATTTCGATTATTGTTGGTCTCGTAGCTTTATAAATAATATATTTTACTATGATCTTTTTGTTTATACCTACTTTCATTTTTTTTTTTTTATATAAAATGATATCTTAGAGAGGATGTAGTAATATATTTACAAGTAAACTAAACACATAACCCCCTTTATTGCTCACTGGTCTTGTCCTCGTGTATACTAAACATGTGTTTAACAGATACGAGTACTTTTGAATTTAAACAACCAATATTTTTATGTTGGTTTTTATCAAGAGGTTGTAAACATACTCTAATATCTACGTTTTATAGTTATGTAATATTATCCTAAATTAGTCGAAGGTGTGCAAATGTGACAGTTTATCTACCAAAAAATTGCAAGAGATTTTTTGTTTAACAAAATAAGTTGGTTCTATAAAATTAATAAAGTAAACCATTTTTTTTTTTTTGTCAAGGCCCTGTCTGAACTCTGAATATATTTTTATCATACTTTTAATCGTTAGCCGTTAGGCATTTCTTAAATTCTTAAGCTCTTAAAAGTACAAACGTAAGTACAAATTGGGTTATTAATGTATAATATAATATATGTATAAATATATTAATTTGTATTTGATTGTTTTAATTGAGTTATAATTAATTAATTAATTTTTATTCGTATAACTAGGGCTGCGTATGAGCTGATTCCCGGGCCATTATATTATATAGGGCAGCGTTTCCCAAACTTTTTCTCTGCCGGACCCCTTAGAGAAAATAAAAAAGATCGCGGACCCCTAAATAAAAATTTAAATTAAAGCAATAATAAATAATAATACTAAATTGTTTGCTTTATTTTTAAAATTAAATACACATATG
>VUJU01000375.1:18449-89778 GCA_009835225.1 Aphis craccivora
ATATATATGTTAATTTTTCCTAAATTTACAATCGCCTATGATTTAAAATAATATTAAAGTTACGGATTGGTTTACCAATGAAACTATATGCGGACAAATATTATTATGAGGAGATAATTTGTCAATAAGTTTTTTGGTTAAGTAATACAGACATTTGAATATTATGAATCATAGTATTTGAATTAATTTTTTTCATAAATTTAAGATTGCCCATGGTTTAAAAATATTAAAGTTTCTTATTGGTTTAATAAGAAAAACAAATAGACGATCTTAATATGATAAATTTGGACTGATTTATTATATTTTAAGTATTTAATTATTGTTAATTATTTAGAAAATCCTACAGTTAAATAAATATTATTACAATATATCTATTTTTTGGTAATTCATTTATTTTTTATTTTTACCTGTTCAGTATTCACATACCAATGCATTTTTTTATACTCTTAACATCATATATAGTTTAAACCTACTTAATATTTATTTGTGTTTATAAATTTATAATCACTTATGATTTAAAACAATTGAAGTTACGGATTGGTTTACCAAATATATTTTGCGGAAAACAATTATTATGAGGTGATTATTATACTTGTTGGATTATTAATACTATTCTATAAAACATACCTATTAGTACAATATTATTGTACATTATTTTTAGTTTTTTATTTGTAAATTTACTATCACCTATAATTTTAATAATGTTAAAATTACGGATTGGCTTACCAAAATATTATATTTGTGAATAACATTCATATGAGGAAATATTTAACTAGTTACTAGTAGATAAGAAGTTTTTGCCAAGTAATTTATCAGTCTTTTAATACTTGGTACTTAGAATTATTTATGTTTCTGATAATTTTAATAAGCTTAAAATTACGGGTTAGTTGGGATTTATACTAAGAAAAACATGTGGATGAAATTAATAAGGGGTTTATTTATAATATATTATTTTACTAAAGTATATTATTGTGAAATACATGCCTATTTTTAGATTCTGAGCGGAGCGTGTTTTTTTTTGTGTATTGTCAAAGCCTTTTGAAGTAGTAAAAATTAAATAAATTAATATATGTAGGTATATTACTTATATTAAATATTTAATTTATATCTAATAATTCCTTTATTTTAATGTGAGTTAATTTATAATTTAATTATAGGTTAATTGTGTTTATAACTAAAAACTTGTCAGTTACTAACTAACTAGTGTAATTCATTATTAATTAATATTATTGGTGTCTTAAAATATTATATCGTATATGGTATATGTCTCGAATCTGTGTATGGTGTATTAAATGTCATATGTGCGTTATTATTTAATAGTTCATAATGTATGAAAAACATTTATATTTCATGAAGATGTATTAGTATTGAATATAGAGACGGACGTTTTAGTTGTCGAAGTTTTCGTGATGATATAATCGTGCGCATAGTGTATCGACAGCCGGCGGTTGCTGTATTGCCACATCGAACGACACTGCACGGACGAGGCTCCTCAGTTGGAGGGTTGAAGTCGCGAGTGATTTAGGGTGCTCATCGCGTGTCGGCGTGTAAGGGGAATGACTTCGTATTTTTCTGTATTTCTGTTTCGTTGTGGGTAACCCTCCTCGATCACGTTTTTTGTAATCGTGTCTGAGGGGTTGACATCGCAATATATTATTAGAAATTTTATAATTTCGTCGTTATTTTTCCTGTCCTGGTGCTCACTGAGTATGTATCGCGTACGTTGTTGTTTGTTGTTATGAAACTTTAAAAAACAGCTTGACGAGAAAAAAATCTCACTGAATATTACCGTAAATTCGTAACGTTTGTGTTTCGTGTAGGAGTCTCGGTGCATATTCTCCTGCGCGTGCGCGCTGTATGCGTCGCGACTAAAGTAGCTAGCGGCATGGAAAACCTTGGTGCGGGCATTGTCCTCTATCGTCAAGGTCACCTTAGTTCTTCCAGAGTCTCCCCCTCCCCGCACAAGTTACTTCCGATCGTCCTTTTTCTGTGTACACATCACACTTTACAAACATGCGTGCGCGCTCTGTACTTATCATCGTCGTAACTAGTAACATGTGCGGCGGAGGCTGATCGTTCGTTTCGTGTTTGATTTCTTTAGGGCTTGTTGGTCATGCGGTCCCTGTGAGATTTTTTCCAATCCTACTGGCGGTAGCGTCATCTGTTGCAAAACCGGTTTGATCATTATTATAGGTACTATGACAGTGGCATCGGTGTTGTTGTTATTGGTGGTGAAGTTCGGTCGATTTGTTAACCGCTGCCAGTCACTTCGCTTTAAACCCACCATCCGCCACTAACATCGTCAAGTTAAACAACTCTGTTTTCTTAAAATCGAGGTAGTTTTTATATATTAAACCGGATTAATGTTCTGATACATTTTGTTTAGGATTGGATAAACACTGGTATAAACCCGTGAATACTTCTGTGGATTGAATTAATCATTATGACATAATGATTGTATTGATAAACACAATATATGTGATTGTGTTATTTGAATTGTCAAGTAATATATTTCAGTGATCTCCGATATTTTTTTAAAGCGGACCGTATGGGAGATATATTTTTTCATCACTGCCCAAAATTGTCTTGAGAGGGTAGGGAAGTAATGATATTGAAAAGAGTAAAGAATCACAATCCTATAAAGAAATTGTTTTCATTGAATTTGACTCAGATAAATGTATGGGTGTAGATAAGATCTTAGTTCATGATTAAAATATCTGTTAGCTTGGTGGTCCGAATAAAATAGGTTCGATATCCCTGATATACGTCTTAATATGATAGCCAATGGGTACAAACTGGTGCTCAATTTAATATTATATTTATATGATAATTGTAAAAATATAATAGTTGGGCTAGGAAATTAAAGTTATTTAAATTTTTACACTTATTTATATAAATGTAGGTATTGTTAAAAAACGACTAAATTATAGAATGTTAATAAAAAATATATATAGAACACAAAAACTGGACCTGAGCATTCCTCATGTTTCTCAGGAATGTTGATAGTTACTAGCTAGCTCTGTTAAAACTGCAGTTGTTAATATTTTTAAAAAAATTGATTGTTAGTAGTTAGTAGTTTTTATTTATTAGAGAAATGTATTGAAAAATCAAAAAACTATTTTTTTAGTGTACCAAATTTTTATTGGAGGTTATTTATGATAATACAATAGTACTGCAACTTTTAAGGGTATATAAAAAAAAAATTGAACCATTAAAAGTTGTCTATAGCAATAATAAATACTTTCAAAATGTAAATAATAAATAATACTGTTGTTAATTGTCCTCATTATATTATGAATCTTATCAACATGATTGTAATGTTTTATTATATTTTACTTATTAATGGATTAAATTTTGTTTTTAGATTGCATCCTCAACAAAAAAGTTATGGGGAGTAGAAGAAGGCAAAGAAGATGGACCTAAAGGCATACTTAATTTAAATGATCATCATCACCAAATGTGGAGAGATTCTACTTGGAGTTCTAATAGTAAGTCTTTTATTTTTTAATGAATAATTATAATAATTAATATATACCTTACTGATTACTTTAAATAAATCTTTGTTTTATTTTTAACCATCAAGGTGTTCTATAAACCTAACCTAAGTATTACAATTATACATTTCCAATGTAATATTAGAAATTCAACTTGAAATGTCATAGCTTTTAAAAACATTGACTAAAATGAGTATACTTAGTGGTTAGTAATCAAAGAAATTATGAATCCAAATCATTTTTTTGAAAGCTATCATAATTAAGAAAATATTAAGTAGGTAGTTGGTTATGTGTTCCTTAATTTGTGTATTTCATTAATTAGTTTTAGCATTGATATTAACAGTCCATATCTCACTAGGTCAATTAATAAAATACCTGCCATTCCTATACTGTATTAGACTTTTTAATGTTTATTTATGCTAATCTAGCTTTTAATTTAAGTGTGGAAGAAAACCATTGATACTAAAAAGAAACTCAAAAGTAAAATTTAAATTTTCATCAGATCTCTAATTTTTATGTCTAATTGAATAAAATCATATGATATTTATGTATTTTTGTATTATTTTTTGGCCTAAAATTAAATTATCCATAATACCATCTTATAGATAGTTTTTTTTTCATTATTTTTAAATATTTTGCTTAAATTTATTAATTTATCTAATTATAATTTTATGAAATATTGTGGTTGTATTATTAATAATATTATAAATGTGTACTTCCATAAAAGTAAATCCTGCATTTACCCAACAATAATATTTATACTAGTATTTAATATTTTAGTTATGATAATAGCATGCATAATTTATACAACATAAATGAAGTACAATGGTATTATTTACATTGTCGTTACTGCACCACTGCAGTAGGTATACCAAAGATAAAAACTATAAAAAAAAAACCAGTCTTCAAGTTTATAATTTTCATTTTCATTATAACATCAAGTAATGCAGTCCAACAAAACCGGTTTTATTTTTTATATATTTTTAATTTACAATACATGATATTATGAAGCTGTATAAAGTAAAGATATATTCTTATGTTTGTATATCTTTTAATTTACGTGTATTGTGTAGTAAAATGTATATTTAAAAATTTACAATATCAATTTGTATACGTATGCTAAAAAATTACAAATACAAATAAATTCATAAATTTAAATTGTAAAAAATTAATAATAATAAAAGAAATTAAAAATGCAAATTATGATGTATAATACTACTCTATCTACCAGAATTCAAGAACAAATATTTATATTTAAAAACTAAACAATTTATTTCATGTTAAATTCTTTTTTCTTTTTTTTTTTTTTTATAGCAAGGAGAGGGGCTGGTTTTCCAGTGGGTAATGATTCTGGCAATATATTATCCCCAAGGTCATCAGAAGCTGGAATTGGCATGAAGATGGTTGAATACGTTTTAGCCAGTACACCAAATAAAATGGAGCCCTTAGAGCCTAGAATGAGAAATTTAGTTATTGTATGTATATTTCAATATGATGCATTAAAATTACAAGATATTAATGTCTGTTTTTATTTAACAGAGTTCTAATGATGGTGAAACTATCAAGAAGGAAAAAGAAAAACCACCCGGTTCTCCATATGATTCTGTAAATACTAATAAAAAAGAAATGGAAAATGGAAATTGTTCTACTGTAGTTCAACAAAATGGAATGGTAGTTGTTCAAAATGGCTTAGATGAAGATAAATATATCAAGTTAGTGTTGTTGGTTCATTTTGTTGAACTAAATATCGAGCTAAATACCAAATAATTTTAATACTTTTAAATAGTGTAATACAATTACCTTTAGTCATTGAGAGTAAATTAATTTGGTTCTATTTAAAAATGATAAATTATATTTAAACAATATTTATTCTTTTACATTTTCTGACTGCTTTTAAATTTGAAGTTAATGTTATTACTTAGTCTATTTTGAACCTATTTTTATGAATAAATAACTTCTGCTTCCAGTCAAAATTGGTTTATGAGAGCAATACCTAAACCAATAACAGATAAATATTCAGCTTAGCTCTAGTATATAATTCTATCTTTTTTTATTTTATTTTAAGAATATGTCCGTTTTTTTATAACAAATTTTTAATTTTTTTTTATACATTTTAAATAATATACCTATATGTAAGCTATATAATATAATTGTTTGTATTATTTTAGCTAGGTATTAAGAATCAAAATTGTATTATTCCTTATATTGTATTTAGTATTTGATTATTTTGTTTAATTTTAATGTATGTAGTAGATATTCATAATTTAATATTTTGAGTTTGAAACTTCATATAAATCTAAATTAAATTATGTTTATTCTTAAGAAGAAAACTTCTTAATATTTCAAAGTTAAATTTATAATATATTTAAAGAAATTAACTGAACAATTATTAATTAAACATTTTTATAAAATCCATTAAAATTGTTTCAAATTTATGTTTGCTTAATATTAAATTATGATTCATACAATTCTCATATTTAATTTAAAGTGGGTAGACTTGGTCTGTCATTTTCAAAGAAGTGTTATATCGGCAAATCATTGCTTAAGAAATATTATTTGTTAAGTATAATAATAGGTATGTAATGTAGTGTTGTTGCATGCTATGCCAAGACGTATCAATACGCTGATGCATATATTCTTGTCAAATAATGAAAAGACACACATATTCCTCATCACTATTTGACCAAAAAAAATACTCCCATTGTGAAAAATTCTAAAATTGATTGGTCGGGTTTTTAATGCTGTAAAAATTAAAAAAATGTATATCACTTAATGTCTATTCTGGAACTTTTGGTTGTGGCTAATATTTGTGTAATATTTTCATTAAATATAATACACTTAAGTTATAGTTTTTGCTACCACATGCTATTAAACTGTTTTTAATATTCTTTTATTTTGTTAATTTTTTTTTTTTAATGTTAAAGTATATAATGTATTTGTGTTATAAAATCTAATCGAATTGTCATGGTTAATGTACTGACTTTGTGTAAAAATGAATTATGTTGCTATTTCAATTGCTGAGGAAAACCTTAAAAAATATTTGAAGTATAGGAATATATTGCTTGAATAAATCTTAGACAAAAAGTTAGAAATCTGGACTTTCTTTCTTTTTTTTTTACTGTCAAGTACATTCTGGAAGCATAAAATTATTCAGTTCACAAAATTAAATTATTAAATAATACAAAAAAAGTTAACCTAGAAATATATATATTTAATAAAATAAAAAAAAAGGAAATCCGTTATATAGATTAGTTTATATCAATCTGATTTATATCACTTAAGTATGTCTACAATTTATATCTACCATACAATTATACATTTAAGCTATAATCAATAACCTATATTATTTCAACAATTATCAATTAGATGTAGATATAATATATATACACATACATTTGCATTGTTCTTATAAATGGAATTTAATGAGTGATGAGTGTTGTGAACTGTAGTTTTCTCTCCCAGTATACTGTAAAATGCTTTCATCTTTTAGTTTGTTTCTATAGATTTGGTTATTATAAATGAAAATAAAAAGAACATATTTTATGGTTATAAATAATTATTTATTTATGGATATAATACAGTATATAACCATATTGTTAATTAATAAAAATATTCCTGGACAATTTCATAAACATTTACTTTTCTAAAGAACATGTTTATTTTATATCTTCATATCGTAGAATAATATTTATAAATTATTGATTTAAGAAATAACAATCAAAAATAATATTATCATAGAAAATGAATTCAATATTTTATATTTTTTAATTTTGTGAATTGAACAATTTGAAATTTTTAGATTTTTTTTATTTTATTCAAACAATGTATTGAAATATTTTGTACAATTGCAAAACAATAATGCATCTAGACTTTTTGACTGAATACATGGTAGGATACAACTATGAACTAAGTATTGTGTATCTTAAAAATTATATTTTATAGCAAATATCTAATTTAGTTGTAGTTTGTCAGTTGTATAATAAATATGTATAATAATATCAACGTATAATGCTATGCTATAAAATGATTGAGCATAAGGATAGATAAATCTTATTTTTAAGTAGAAAATAAATTGTATATTAGTTTTAAGTATATTTAATTATTGAGTAATTTTAATTTTCTTATTATTTTTGGTATTTTTTATGTAAGTTATTTTATAATAATTGTAAATTATATTAATTAATATTTTTTTTATTAGTTATATATTATTTTGTTTATAATTTTTTTTTCATGCATTCAATATTTTAAATTTATCACCATTAATAATGAATATTGAATGGTTGAGATTTATTTTTTGTTAATGTTTCAATGAAAATCAACTTGCGTTTACATTTAAAATATGAATTAAGATTATATTTTAGTATAAGTTCTTTTTTTTTAATTATATATCCTTCAATTAACCATAATATTACCATTAATATTATTCACTCATTTTATCTATAAAAAAATAACAAAAATATAGGTTAGATGTTATAAAGTATTATTATATCAGCTTAAGAAGACATATTGTTTTCTCATACCTATACATAGCATATATAATAGAACTAACCTTAAGTAAATTAATTAGCGCTATCATCAAACTTTATGTTAAGAACATAACATTTTTCTATAAGATTTTTTTTTTATAATTATTAAAAAATGGAAAACTTAACTTTACAATTTAATACTTATTTTGGAAGCAAGATATGAGCATTTTCAATTTTTAATTGACAATTGGTATACTTATAATTCTTATAAAAATTGTAATACCCTAATAATCCAATATTAGAATATTGATTGTTCTTAATTTAAAATTTGATAATAAGGATAATTAGGATCTATATAATCTCATACTTAAGTTAACAAAATGTAGGTTGGTTCTTTTGTAAATTTGTTATATTGTATATTATTGAGAGATAGAAAACATTTTGTGCTGACATTCCATAAGTATATTATAATATATATTTATATACTAATTAATTTACATTTTTATAATCTTATTATTTAGGTTTTTATTTAATTTTTCAATATTAATTTCTTACTATATTATTTGTTTTATTCATAAAAAAAAAATATTTATTATTTGTATCATGCTATTGATTTTTGATTCATGAATTTGTCTTGGTATGGCTAACTATATTAGGCTGTATTTTATTGTATCATCTTTTTAAATTTAATTTTTTTGTTAATGATTGTTACATTTTTTAATTCCTCCTTTCAAAGTAAAATGTTATTTAGGGTATTTTATTGATGTATAAAAATCAAATTTTAGATGAGTGATTTATAAGTAGTAAATTTAATTCATAAGAATTTAAATTTTAGTGGCATAAGTGTATTCCACTAAATGTTAGTTCATTGTTTTGCTTATCTACACCGAATATTTAACTAATTAACTACTGTAATTTAGTTTTTATGTATTGAAATATTTTTCTTTGGAATTAAAAATATAAAATGTATTTTGTCATTCAATAAAATAATCCTCAAAAAAAATGTTAAGGATAAAATTAGCATATATTATATATATGTATTTTTTAAATATTATTTTGTACTAACTTACATTAAATCAATTTTTTAAAAGTTTATATTTTTTATAACAAGTGTCTTACATCAATAGTTGATTTCTTGGTATATGCAATCATAAACCATGTCTAATCTATAATTTTATTAATTTACGCTACATACCAATCAAGGTATTTGTTATTTTGACTGATATTAGTTATGATTACATAAACTATAATCTATTTAATGATTTATTTCCATAAATCTATTAAGTATATATTATTGAGTATAAATACTTAAAATATTAAAACAATAAATTTCAAAAGAATATATTATTCTTACCAACTATACCATAAAAGTTAAATTAATTTTTTATGATATTTTAGTCGTCAAGCATCACCCTGTGAAGAGGAAATCAACAAAAATGCTATGAATGCAGTTTCAAGTAACCAAGTAGCTAATGCTAATTCCAATAATGTAGTGGTGATTGATAGTTTGCATGGTGCACTACACCAAGGACAACTAATGAATCATCATCACCATGGAATGACTATGCCTTTACACCAACAATTCCAAGTGCAAGGCGATCCACAGCAATTGGATCTCAATTCATACCATGCCAACAATGCTCAACAACAACAAGGCGCCATTGACTCCCAGGGAAATGTTATGACTCCATTTGATATACAGGTATGTTTTTTTTATTAGATTTGTATTAAATTTTCACATTCTTGAAAAGATACTTCACCTACATGTGTATTGTAACTGTCATACTAATATACAAGATATATGCTGATATGTGCTATCAACAGAAACCATATTATGTTATTAATTTTAATATTAGAGCCAATTTACCTATTTTTTTTTCTTTAGCTTAACGGTCCTTGAAGGGGGCCTGGGCTGCCTACAATTTACAATAGTAAAACATAAAGTTAATATCTAGGAAATGGCATAGGACTTAATCAATATTATAATTTTAAAGTAAAAAAAAAAAATCCATTTGCAGTAAGATAAATGTTGTTTTTCAAAAGTTTTTTTTATGAACTTTTAATTATTTAAAATATACTACCTACTAAATAATAAATTTCAATATTTTATGTGCATTTTACTAACAGTTGATTTTTTTCATGAAAATTAATTTTATTGGTAATATTAAGTAATATTAAGACGTTATAATATGATATATTTTTACAAATTAAATTTGTACACAAAATTTTGATTATGCATTTTTTAAATTGAATTCTTTATTTATACAATATGTATTATATGGTAAATTAATTAATTATATACTGCATGTCATAATGCGTATATTTTTGTCTAAGTTTAACTTGGTTGTCCCTCATATTACTTATGCAAATAAATACATTTTAAAGAATAGCTATTATAGAAGTGTTTAGATCTGTATATATTCATTCAAGGGACAACCTGTGAATGATGTGTGATTAATATTGCATGCTACCCAGAGCTTAATCTTCAAAATACTTTTTGGGGGATTGGGAGTGATAGAACTATCAAAATGTACATTAATCATTTTATCGGAATTCCAATTTTGAAAAAAAAAAAATTGAAAAAAGTTAACACTTCAATATAACGACTGTATTATAATTAAAGGATCACTCAGAATATTTTTATTAAGGAGTTTTGTATATGCAATAATTTGTTACTGATGTATATAGTTAAATAACGTGTTATTTACGTGCGCTGCTGTGGGGTTTACGTCTGATGGTATAAAAAATGGTACTAATATTAGCGAGAACTAGATAATGTATGTTTTCTACGACTATACATATTCACATGTTACACATTATAATTACCATAGGTTACGGCTACTTTAGTGCTCTACTTATTAATGTAATACATATTTATAGTTATTTAACTAATAAAAAAAAGCTAATCATAAAGTACTTGAGTCATATCGTAATTAGGTTCCTAAAAAGAGAATTTAAACTGTCACCAACTTAATTAAGTACCTATTAACTTTAATTTACAATTTTTCTTCACATTTTCTATTTAATATCAATTTATTGGGCTTAGAAATAAGGTAGAATTGAAAGTAATTTAAAGTGTTCATTCTGTGATAGCTTTGAATCATTTTCAAAATACCAGGCATTACTTATCATTTATGTAGAAACCTATTTAATAATTTTTTGTGTGAAAAAAGCTTTTATACCCCTACTTTCATAAACATAAAGTATATTTTAAATTTATTACTTTTTAAATACTTATATTTTGTATTAAAAAAAAAATATATATTTGTTAAGCTTATATGAAACTTATTTGCAAAGTTTTAACATTAAACATATTCTTACTGGTTAATTTGAAGAGATAGACAATAAATCGTATATTTTTTAATACCTATAATGGATAATTGATTGTTTCATTATACAAAATAAATTGTATTATCTATATTCTATATCCTATTGATCTCAAAATTCCGTATTAAAATACTGTTAAAATTGCCTAGTGATTAGTTCTATTTTGCTATACAATTACACAGGGTTGGCTAAAATACTATATCATTAGTAAGTAATATAATATGTAAAGGTAAAATATAACATTATGTTAATTTCACTTTTTCTTTTTTATTAAATTGGACAAATAGGTAGTTAATCTTTTTGTTATTTAAACATGTTGGTCTGATGTTTCAAATGGTTAGCGGTTTGATTTAATTACATCAAGACTATTTTAACAGAATTTAAGAATTTCAACTGTATTAATTGTTTCCGAGTTATTATTGTGAAAAAACAGTACAGGGCCAATAATAAAAAAACAATAAAATGTTTTTTCTTGAATAAAAATGGTGAAATAAAATAATAAAGTGATTCTTCTTTTATTTTGATCTCATAAAACTATACCATAATTACATAACATAATTATTAATTATATTATTATCACAATTATTAATGATTGTTGTAAAAAGTATTAATTTATGGAAAGAAGGAATTGCACATATATCAATAAATAACTATGTATAGGTATATTTATTTTGATAGGTTCTGTTTCTATGAATTACTTACAGAATCCTATTTTGAAATGATTATATCATAATTTCTCTCATTGTTTAATCAATACTAAAAAACTGTTTTGTTTTTAATTGTACCCACTACTTTCAACTTTCAAAAAATGGCTGTGTTGCAAGCAAATTCTATTTTTCGTGTTAATTCATTGCATTTATATTATATATTTTTACCTATTATGCTTTATTTTGATATTGATTATTATTATTATTATTGTTAAGTAAATCCTTTTCTGTTTGGTTTGTAGAATATTTTTATGTTTACAAATTATCTTTTTTCAATACACGCGTGCCAAGCATTAAATTTTTCGCCAATAAGCATTTTCAATGTGCACATAAATATGTCAGCCATTACACTCACTGTTGCCAGGATAGTAGTAAATATTTTGTCATTGTGTGAATCTTGCCAGAGGGAAATACATGAAAAGTGTTGGGTAATTCTCTCTGATAAAAATAGTAAGATTTTTTACCTTTATATTTTCATGAACCAAATATTCTTAAGTTGACGTTTAATCGACATTATGATTGTATTCAAATTATAAGTTTCTACACTTTTTGACAACATTTAATAAATATTTTTTTTTCACCAATAAAAAGTACTATACAAGATAAAGTTAATAATTCATAGAAATAAAAATCCATCAATAAAAGCAATTAGTAGTGTCTGATCTATTATAATTCCTACAAGGTAAAAATGTATTTAAAGTTAGCTTGTTAATATTTCTATGTATGGAATTGAGACGGATTGACAGTTCATTATGCACATTTAGTATTTAAAAAAAGTGAAAACTCACTTTGTTTTATACTCACTGTGTTTACCTATAATGTAATGCAGATTTGTAAATGTATATAGTTTATATTATTTTAAGTTAGATATTAACTTATTTTTAGTTAGTTTACTATCTAAATACGTTGTATACAATTTTGACAAAAAAAGTTAAAAAGAGTAAGTATCTTTTTTTAAATTTGATCTTGAAAATATACTTTATTAAAAATCGTTATGGTTTAATTTTTTGTCTATAATTTTATTTAAAATGTCAGACTGTTATTAGTCAAATTTTGTATTTATGTTGATAACATCAATTAATTATTTTTTGAGATAAAGTTTAATTTACTACCCATTTGTAAGTGTTTTATAACGACATTAGCCTTTGCGCAAGTGTTAGTCGTTCACACGGGTTGGGGTTGCCCTAAATTGCCTCTAGTAAAGGAATGAAGATAGTTCAAGCAAAAAGTGATGGATATTGATCTCAGTTCTCCTGGAATGGATGAAATTACAGGTCAAAGAGTTGATGCTTTTTTTCTTTCTAAACATAAGAAATCACTAATGAACTCTTTATATATACTTAAGTACCTACGTATACTCATACATTGTACTGATTTTATAGTTTGAAATACACTAGTTTATTTTGAAAAATGTACAGGGTAGGTATATTATTTTATAATTTTTTTAAACCAGAAATTTAATTTTGAATGTTAAGAATTATAATGATACTAATCTGATCTTGCATGATGTCATTCGTGATAAACTAAATAAGACTAATGGGTATTGGACTTTTACACTATACAAACATAAACATTTTTGTTTTCCATATAAGTTTCTTTTTAAATGTAAAATTTAAAAAAATTGGTTTCAAGGTGTACATATTATTTGGATTGTTTATGTATTAAATTTCAGAACCATAAATGCGATAGACATAGCTGTGGATTGCTTATAACTAGTTATAACACACCCCTTTGCCTTTTATTAATGTAGATAATTTTAATTATTTTTTCAATGTATGATAATTTTTTTTTCTTTAAAGAAAAAAAATTTTTCTTACAAATCAGTTTCAAAATTATTACCTATATATTTATTTTAAATTCTCTATATTCGAAGAATACGTACGTTATTAATTATTATATTGGTGCATTATTTTCATAATTTACTTAAATAACAATAAGAAGTAACGAGAAAGTAGAACAATGAGTTACCTATGTTTAAAATTTAAATAATGTGTGCCAGATATCTGTTGAATTAATATTATGCATTTATGCGAGTTATATATTATACTCGTCGTATTTCAAAGACATTATATTTTTTATTGTAAATAATTATATTTAAATAGTATTAGCAGTTTCTTTTCATACATCATTCAAAATAATTATGTATAGTAGAATACACGTGTTAAGGAGATTTTGGTTAGAAATGATTAGATAGTGATCTTTAGTGTTCACTTGTGTTTTCATATTTTCAAAATTTACTGCTAAAAATGTTTTGTATGTATTTATTTCTTATCTAGTCTTACATGAAGGTTAACATTTATTTAATATCACGACATATTTACGTATTTAATATAATTTTCTAAAGCATTAGCCATTACCATAGTTTATATAAACCTTATTTAAATATATTAATTTCAATATTTTGTCTAGACTCTATAAACTAATTTATATTGAAAAGTTTCAGCAAATAATGTTTGTTTAATGGTTGTGTACACTTCAAATTTTAATTAAAAATAATACAGTGGTTATTCGTTATTATTTTTCACGAAACTGTTAACGGAGTAAATAAACAACGACAAATCAAACTAGGTACGTGCTATTTAACAGACGTGCCAATGCCCACTTAAAGTTTTCCAGCTTTAATCGGTCTGAAATTAAGTTGTATAGTGGATTATGAGGTATCTTAAATAAATCATGGGTCTAACAAAGGGATAGTGGCAATACGCAACTCACCGGTTGTTTTTACGCACGGGGAATTACTACATTTTGTGGTTTTCGAAAACTAGGTAGGTATATTACGCAATTGAATTTTCCGAGTGTTTGGAGTCGGTTCTCTTTTCTTCTTCCACCTTATCCACTTGTCCACCAAACCCCGTACCGTGCCTGTGTTTCGCAATTTACTATTCCGCCGCCGCGTATTAATCTCTGTTGACGACATTTACGTAGCCAGGTTTCTTTTTTGTGTGGGGTGTGTTGATATAATTATGAAAATAATATTTATTTTTATTATTTTACATGTTTGATATGTGTACAATGCCTTTTAATTTTAGTGTTTAAGCATTTCGGAGGGGGGTGAGGGTTCAGACTTCACAGATCCCCTTTGCACATTTGCCTTGGTCGATGACGATGTCGTCGGTGTGTAATGAATTAGTCCTATGCAAAAAATACTGATGGAAATGGTGTTATGTATAGATAGCTTGTGGTGGTACAGTGCTTAACATGGATAGTTGGGTTGCTGGTTGGTTGGTTGACGAATGGACACGCGAACGTACTTTTTGGTGCCAATTAGAAGACGGATTCCCCGTTACTGCGTGCGCGTACATACGTAAACACATTTGTTCCGCACTAACGACACGAAGGCAGTCGTCATGCTCCCATCCTCAGTATCATAAACTAGCTATTGTTACACAACAGCGGAGTCGGCGAGAGCGTTGACACGTGTACGCTCGCGCTCGTTTCCTAGACCACACGTTGTATTCTCTTCTAGACGTGTTGGTGGATGAGTATGAGGACAAGATGATGGACGAGGAGGATGAAGACAGTTAAGCGTCGGGGGTTTTGACATAAATATAGCCATTATAATAACGCCACTGTGTATACGTCTGTATTATCTTCTGAGTACTTTCCGGTGGAGTTGGCCGTGTCATCATCAGGTGTTTACCGCGCGCGCTAGCAAAGTATTGGGTCGTCGGCGTGTAGAGTGGTTCCTCTGCGCGCGCTCTCTTCTCTCTATCTCTCGGCGGTGTGGCGGATGTTAATATGTATGTGGAATTCACCGGCATGCACGCGATGGGGTTATTAATAGAGATAGGATAACCGCTGCTGGGCGCACCGGTATTGTTGGCAAGCGTAGACAGGGTGCAACGGCGCCGCACACCTTGACTGGTCTGTTGTCGGCCCGCCAGATTTTTCCCTCGTACACACCTTTCTGCATCGTTTAAAAAAGCGCTACTAATAATAAAACGTCGACGGAGAAAAAGTGCGTGGAAGTAGAGTTGTGCAGTTGTTCTGTTGTGTTTACGTGTGTGTGTGTGTGTGTGTGGTAGTGAAGAAGAGCGAACAAAAACCGTGTGCGAGAGGTGGAAAAAAATCAACAAATCTTCGGGATCGGACGCCGTCGGCTGACATCGATCAATCAGTGTCGACCTAAATACCAATAAAATCGAGGGTGGATATAGTTTGGAGTTGTGCGTGCGTGTATGTTTGGGTTGGTGGGTGGGTAAACGTGTAACTGTGAAAGTGCTAGTATATTTTTTTTATTAGTCTTAACACCCTAAATCTATAGTTATAGTTAAATGTACGACAGTTTAATTATAGCATTTAGTACGTTATCCAATAGAAATTCTTCTTAATTTAAATAAATAATATGTTCACAAAAAAAAAAAAATTAAAATGTTAGATATATAGGGTTTTATTGGTATATTTAAATTATGTAGTATATAATTTACATGCAATAAATGTTGTGAAAACTGAGTTATCACTAGTATTATTTGCAGGTATTTTTAAAACAATATTATTCCAAACTTTGGCAATTATTGTAACTATTTTAAAGTTGAATACTTACGTTACATATATTAAATCGAGTTGACAAAGTAAATCGTTTAGATATTTAATCTAAGAGTAAGTTTTGCCATATCTAATTTGATACCAATAAACTTAAGAAGTAACTTTTTTCATTTTTATTTGTCAACTTTTCATGTGTTCTTTATTAACTGACCTGTATACTAAAATAAGTCGTACTATCGCACAATAGAATCCTAGGGGGTATTGTAAGTTTATTCTATCGTTGGTTTCATAACAGTTCTTATTGTTTATGAAACCTATATTTATTTGAGTTGTCCCATAAATTATATTTATAATATTATCATTTGAGGATAAAAAAGTAATTAATACAATTCCCAAATCATAAATCCTTACCAGTTAAGGTGGGCACGTCAATCTAATAGTAAGTTCTACTATTAAAGTATACTTTGCCGATGAAATAGTCGTATCTATTTTCCATTACCTTAAAGTTATTTTTCATATATTTGTGTTATTATGTTGGCTAAGTATAAAACCGAGGTTTTAGTATTTCAAATTTGTTACTATGCTAACCTAAATTGGATAGGTTTTTTGAGTACCAAACTCAATTCTATAGATAACTAGGTGTACTAACCAATGGAATTGTTAAATTAATTTTATACCAGTAGGTAATTTAATTTAATATTATTAATACAATAAGTAATTTGTCCCTTAAATAATAATAAAAAAAAACCTTATTATGTACTGGTATTTGTTTAGTATGATTTGAATAAAAACGTTGGTAAATTTTGTTTCATTCGATATTTTATGATAATTAATTTGTGCAATATAAAAATATGCCTGTTACTAGTAAATATTGAAATCAATTAATAAATATTATTAAATTTAATAAACGAGTTTTTTTTTATCATAGTGACTGAAGGAACCAATCGTGTGTTGTTTTTATTGCTAATCCATTATGTTGAAAAATAATTATTTTATTAGCGTCTTTTAGACATTTAAAGCAGCTGTTAGAAAAGTAACTTTAATCCCCGTATTTGCTTTATTGCTTACCAATGTTATTTAAGTATCTTTATTGCTATTAATCAATTTCTTTATTAAAATTTTTGATATTAAATAATTGTAATGATACAATTTTGACATTTTTTAAGTAGTGTAGAGATTTTTTATATTACTAATTTTATTTTTCAATTATTATGTTAGATACGTTTAATATATATATTATGTATGTTCAAATTTGGTTCAAAACAGTTTTTTCTCTTATGGGTTATGATTTCATTTTTAGGTCCCTAAAAAAGTAAATGTGCTTATAAAATTGAAAATATATTTTATCCGTAACTTGAGAGATACAAGCAATAATAGAATTCAATTATTACTAATTTCTGTAAAATATTTTGGCTGTCAGTTGCTTAAGTATTTTAAAATCTATTATCTACTATAAAAAATGTCGGTTTTGTACGTTTGAATACTAGACATTTTATTTATTTTTTATTGTTTTATTAAATAAAACTTTTATTTGTGATTTATATTTTTTGTTTGTTCCAAACCAACTATAAAATAAAAACTTGTACACAGATAGACTTTATAATATAATTTAAACTTTTTACCTATAGCATTGTTTGGAAAACTAAATAATTCGAATAATTCATATTAGGTATATGTGTGTTGTAATGTTTTTGATTCTTTTTTTTTTTTATAATAGTAGGTACCTATTGAAAGTCAATAATTTTATTTTATTCAAATAGTTACTAACAAATTGTATACTTAGTGATTACGTATAGACCATGCAAGTATACAATTTCTATTTAATAAACTAAAACCACGATTATATACAGTTTTTGCGGTTTGGCTATTTCCCAACGAGTTGTCACCATTTATGATTTGGACCATTTCACTTTTCATAAGATAATAAAACCTCTCATTTCTTTCTACTTAGATTACATTTTATGAACTCAATTTGTCTTTTTTTTTTCAAATAATTTCCTGCGGATCACGTTCCGTTTAATAATTCGTTCTCACCATACATTAATCATTAGTCATGCCCCACGAGGGTGGTTCTGCATGACGGTTTCCGCTCAGGTGTCTATTTATGTCCTTGGCGAATCGCTTTCAAGTGTGTCAATATAAATGACTGCCTTGTGATTTATAATCTTCATTTATGTATATATATTGGCACAAGGGTTCAATAAATTTATGGTGAATGACTTTTGGAAACTTAAAATCGTATATTGTTTGTCTCATCATTTTATTGCATTTATATAAGTAATATTAATAATAAAATGAAGGCATAAATAAATAATACTGAAATAAATACTTTTTTATGTTTATACATACATATTATAAAAATATCATCTGAATAAAATAATAATAATATTGATATATTATTTATATTATTTCTCTAACATATTTTTCTATAACAATTTTCATTCTTTAATAATACAATTTTAGAGTTTTAAGCTCATCTTCCAGTATATGAAAAAGCTCTAAACGAACGATATAGAACTAATTAATAATGGTGTTGTCTTGTTCAGACTCCGGTAGTTTGGCAAAAACTCTGTTTCCCCTCATTCACCACTTTCTTCGAATCATGTGTATCGCTTGTAATTACGATGCTAGTTCATATAAAAATCATTAAAGCTAATGAAAAATACTGGATTTGACGTGTTGTTTCTGCAATTAGACACGATGACTGATTTATGTTGGTATGTGTTTACGTTTAATTTAGTAAAATATTGTTATGCAGTTTTTTACTAAATTGACTTATATTTTCGCAATTTTAAATCAAGTGTAATCCATATGCTTCTGTCAACTGATAGCTCAAAACATCGAAAACGATTATGTGACATGTTATCATAATGTAATTTATATATCGTTTCTCTGTGTTAACCAGTTTTTTTTTTTTTTCTTGAATGACGATTTCATAGTTGTAGGTGCTAGCAAAGCATTTCTAAACATTTACTGAATCATTGCATGATAGGTCCTACATAACGTGCAAAATATTTCTGAATTGTATTTGCGTGTCAAAAATAATAGGTAATATAACATTTTTAAAAGTATGGTATTATTTCAAATTAATTTTCTATTTAACGTAGAAGATTGTGTTAAATGTAATTAGAATTGTCTGTTTTTCACAGTTCAGACTTGAACGCAAACGAGTTGAGTAGTTTTTTTTTAGTGGAACGTCAAACTTTGTAATATTTGAGAATGTTATTTTCGAGCATATAGTATTCATGTGCCAAAAAATTTACGTTATAGCTAGAGAAAAAATGTATATTATTTACAAGCATATACATAATATATTATTATAATAGGTACATGTAAAACAGCGAAATCACCCTTAACGTCTTTTGGCTTGTAATGTCGTTACGAGACCATCGTGACACGTTTGTTGTGTTATAAACATTAGCTGTAGAAGCTGTTGGTCTTTTTTTTACGAGATTCCAAGTGACCCACTAGAGGATTGAAAATTTCCTTTGACCCGTTATGTTTATTGGCCGCTGGCTATCACTGACCGGTTTTATACTACGATGGCAGTGGCAACCGAATCGTTATTAAGGAAACTGCAAAACGCTTGATTTTTTGCTTTTGTTTTATTTGCGAACTATATAGTCTTGAGGATATCGCGTACAAACTGCTATTATCATCGCCCTCAAACAATATGCCCCCCGAGGTTTATCGTTTACTACGAGCACGTGTACAAAAAAATGGGGTATTGGTTTTGGGGAAGATCTATTTCTAATTTTTTTTTCTTTTAAAATTACAATATTTTTTTTTTACACTACATATTTGTAAAGTATGTTTCTATACCTAACTTATAATAAGAAAAGTTTTAAACTTGTAGTGTGCTTGTCTTGTACCTATATTATTATTTTTTTGGTCATCATTTTACGCAAAAAATAATATTAAAAATAAGTAATAATAATCGTTGTTCATGGGTTTCGTTGTTGTAATGTGCGTGTGTGTGAGAAGCACGCGCGTCAACGACCCACGGCGGCCGTGGCGAAGAACATCACCGCCGTTCGACTATATTATTATATATTGTGGAGGTTGTCGACCCGTACGCGATGTTTTAGTCGGGCAACCGTGACGCAGCGATCTTTCGGGTGTAATTGCAGCGTTTTCGGACTGTATAGTACTCGTCGTGGCAGGAGTGTTTTGTGTAGGGGGAGGGGGTTAAGTTTAAGTGAGAAACCGCAACGGTGTCGACATTATAGGTTCTGTATAGATGTATATAATTGAAAAACGAATGTTACATTATATTGCACGATAGTATAACCCGTTTTATTATATATATATTGGTAACAATAGGATTTTGGGTACCTAGCAGTTTACTTGATATTGTTAAATTCTTGTTTTATATGCTAGTATAAAGTTTGTGTTAAATATGATGTACATTTTAGGCATAGTATATAGACATATTATACATGTGAATTATATTAATGAGTGTTTAGATTAAAGTTTTTGTTTTAAAATGTAATAAAAAACAAGAGTATATTATGTCTAGCTGTTGTAAAAAAGATTTATTTGTCACTTTGAATTGTACCACCCCCGCCACCGGCAGATCACGCATAGTGAGCGTGAGAAATTGCTGGTTTCAATTGCAAATGCGCTCGGTGAAAACTAGCGGTTACCGCGTTTCGATCGGATTCGCCGATTTTCTTAATCTTGGTGTTTTACGCTTTCGAAATTATTGTTTTTTTTTGTCACTAAAATCGACAGTAAATAATTTTCTTCGGTTTGAAAGAGTAGGTACTTTTTTCGTTCCTTTTTTTTTTTAAATTCTACAATTTTTGCTTAATAAACAATAAACATTTTCAGAGGAACGTTAAATATATAATATTTCATCTTGTGTCTATTTACTTTTTTTTCCTATACTGTGTTTAGGTATTATATTTACATCGATAAGTATATTTTGAATGAATTTTTGTTCGAATTTATTGTAGTTATGTTATGTAATTAGTTTGAATCATTTTATGATTTTTTTTTATTTTATACTCACTAACCGCTGGTTGTAAATTTATATTCTACTTTAAAAACTTTAAATTTTGCGAGGACAATATTAAAATTGTGAAAGTTATCTTTGTATATTTACTACTTAGATTATTGATAAAATGTGTGTATTATGTATAAGTTTATCACAAGTTGATTATCGTGTTGAAAATGTCAATTGTTTTACCGTTTGTGCCTAATTAAAGTTTGTTTTCAATCAAACATTAAAATACTTTCGTGTTAGTTGTTACCAGCTTGATGGAAATTATAATACTTTTTCAGTAATATTATCTTATGGTCTAAACTCTAAATTATAGCTGCAAGTTATAAGTAAACAACTTCAATTGTGTACTTACTAATTAAAACTTATTTTTAAATTAACTTTTTATAAATGTTTATTTGAAATTACATACCTCGGAGAAATTTATTATACTCCTATAATTTCTTTTTGAAACCACAGTACACCCAACATAATAAAATAATTATTTAACACGATGTCTTTATAGTATTTTTGTTACTATTGTACAATTTTTAAATTAATTACTTAAATTACAAATTATTGTTAAGACTATATGGTTATATATTTAATAGTTTATTGTCGATGTATTAATTTTATTTTAGCAATTATTTAATTAATTTAGATAGTATACTGTAGAACTTGATTGTACATTTATTAATTAAAACAATTTAATATTTTTTAAAAAGAAAAGTACTGAATTGTGTTTGTGCAATGTACAAATTTAAATGTTATACATAATTTTGTTCGGTGTACATAGTTCAAACTAAAGTGTTTATTCTGATTTCATAGATTTCATAAAACAACAACTGTATTCGTCAACGGACTTTATTTGTATTTTATTGTGTTATATGTCGGACATAGGTACACAGTTGATGCAGTTGTTACAATATGTATCGAATAATTAATTTACACTTGTGGTCATATTATTTTCATAGGGCTTACAATAGACAATTTACGAGAGAAAATAAAATCTTCAGGGTTTTTGCTGAATTCAAATACTCATAATTAAAAATCGAAGCCAAAAAATAACACGGACCCAAAGCACGCGTGTTTTTTCCTCTGAGAATCCTGATAAGTTTATTATTTACATATTATTATTATTATACGATATACATCATACTCGTCTTTCCCGCTACACGGCATTGGATGTTTTAACGTCATATTCGATTTCATTTGGTTAATGTCATTACTAAAGCTACATTATTGCAATATTGTATATACTTGACGAGTGTATCAATTTTCCAAAAAGTTGTTATTTCATGTTTATTGAACCACGGGATCTTTATTTTGTTATGTTGTGGCGCGTATATAGTTTCTCGATCGACTGCACTGGTTCATGCGTACGCTTGCGTTTTGTCATTCCGTTATTATATTTATTATACATATATAACAATATAAATTATATTATTGTGTACACTATACTGCTAGACGATTATTCGGACTATTTATACAATATACGTTGTTCCTACATAATATAAGTGTCTACCGTCGCCTCTGTGCAGCGTAATCATGCTTATGTAGATGCAAGAATTCCCGTTACCTGTTAGTCGTGCGAACGTGTTCTAAGCGCGCGTGCGTGTTCTTAGCGGCCATGACGATTTTTTTCATTGTTTGTTTATCAAAATAATAATAATAATAAAAACAGTAGTAACAAAAGACCCTTTTTTTTCGTTAAAAATGAAATAGTTACGATATATGTCAAAGACGTTCAGGGTTGCGCGTAGTAGAAAATTTATAATTATATATGTATACGTACACCGCATACCTACATTGCTATGCCATACATTCTATATTGCACTTACATTGAAAACGTATATAGATTCTCGTATTCATATACATTTTGGGCTTAAGGTTGGTAGTTTATCTATTTTCCTTTGATCTGCCAGCAGGTTATACCACAAAACACTATATTTGAGAAAAGGTTATATGTGTTTAGACTAGATTTGGTTTTTAGGTCTCATGGACACTTCATTATATTTGTTACAATCCTGCATAATATTCGGCATATTTCTTCTCGCTTATTTGTTTACACAGTTAAATGAGTAGGTTATAGTGTTTGGGTGTGTATACCACCTAACCACTTTGAGTATGTGTAATGAATTCGAGATGAGGGGAGAAATTCCCTAGTAAAACAAATTGTCTAATAACCGCTCAATTTTGAAACAGTATTGGTTTGTGCGTTAATGTATGATTAATATATTTAATTATTTTAGCCTATATTATGATACTGGATTAAAAGAAAATCACAATGTCTTAATTTTATAAATTTTTTAATATTAATTACCTAGTCATTTGGCTTTATCATAATCTCATTGATAATAATAATAGTTTTGTATTATTGTGATACATATTTTTCGTTGAAAATTTGATTCAATACTGCAGTTAATGAATTATTGACTTGTGTATGATGACTATAATAATGAGCTACTATATAATGTTGATATATGTTATGATTCAGAGGTTCCGAATCTGATACTGATTGCATGCATTTTACTATTACAAGTATATATACTTTTTAATCGGGTAATAATTTATCCGTGTACCCATTGTTTTACAATGTATGTGTAATCTTTGTCTCATTATGTTTTTAGGAATAGACATTCGTTTTGATAAATAGTAATTTTTTTAAAAAAAAGTTTAATGA
This sequence comes from Aphis craccivora, assembly GCA_009835225.1. Taxonomy (NCBI): domain Eukaryota; kingdom Metazoa; phylum Arthropoda; class Insecta; order Hemiptera; family Aphididae; genus Aphis; species Aphis craccivora. Next base: position 42,596 of record VUJU01000375.1, read on the forward strand.
TATAAAAGATTTTCCAAGCTGAGTGCAAGCATATTTTTATAAACATTTTCCGTGTACCCATTAATTTTATTTTGTTGTATACTGAATTTGACAACGACGCATAATATATTTTTTGATATCAAACTATCCAAACGCGGCTTGTATTATATATTCCTTTGCGGTTGTCCGGTAGTTCATGTAACTCATGAAGCACATTACTCGTCACAAAAAAAAAATAAACGAAAACGAAACGAAAAAAAAAATTAAAATTATTACTACCGGTCATTAATTTTTGTTTTAAAACTATCTACATGGAAAATCACACAGTGTTGGATCGTCATCATCGTCCACGTGACTTGACCCTGCCATAATTCACTGACATTAATGTGCTTTGCATACGTGTGCGTGACGCACCTCCGTCGCCACAGTGTTGTTTACTGCCCTTCCCGGTTTGGCTTTCCCCGCGCTGCTCGTCGCCACGTCACATTGCTATAAATTTTGTTCGCTCGACCTCGTGACGCAACGATTCATCTCTTGCGTTGAAAACTCGATCGTCGCGTATTTTTCCTCGTGTACTGGAAAAAGTCGAAAAGAGGAACGACGGGACGGCCGTACACTGAGACGACGATGTGTGTTGCTACGCGCTTCTGACTTACTTCTATACTCGACCGATCTATTTCGAATGGAAATCATATTATATTATTATGTATATGTGTATTGAAGAACATCACGTTGTTCGTGACCGACGACTTTGTAGTTGTAGTAGCAGCAGCAGCAGCAGCAGCAGTAGCTTGTGGGCTATAGCGGGTAGGTGGGTGGATGGCTGAGTCGAGAGAAAAACGTTCAAACGCATATAGGCAATTCGTGCACGCGGGCGGTACCGGTACACAAACACCGACCGTGCATAATATTCGCTGCCATCGGTCGTCTATATTTACTTTGCCATAAGTCTCACGTGATAGAATATTTAAAGATATTTACGTCGGATATGGATATTGAATATTGGATATGTGTATACTCCTCCCGGTGTTTGTGTACGCAAATTTTGTATAGAGTTTTGGATTTTTTTCATATTTTATTTCGCATGGATGACTAAAAAACTATTATCGCTGCATGTATGAAATCCGTTTCGATTTATCTTTCCTCCGAAATCGTTCCCTGTCGACGACGGTACACGTTCTGGAGAAAACGATACCTCTGCTACATGCGATGCGCGAGCATACTATATATTTAATAATAATATAATATATTGATGTCCGTTTGTTGTTGGTTCGATTGTGTGTATACTATTTTCTTTTATTCGGAAGTGTGTCCGTGATGTGATTATAATGTTGTCTGTAGTGGTTTTGGCGGAGAGGGGGGGAGAGATGCGTTGTAGACAAAATACATTGTGTTGTTGTTCCGGGACATAACGCTTAGAGTGCTTTTCGCACGGATGAGTGATAAGTGATATTTCCTTCGAACCGTTGACCTCAAGTACTCTATATAAAAGAATAAAAAAATATAAAGTAAAATCTATTAATTAATATCTTATTTCATAACGACCAGATGAGTTCGCTTACTTAAAACGCAATAATATTAGCAATAGTATTAGCGTCGGTTTTCTATGATAAATTAATGAAAAGAAACTGAGAAAAACTGATTATATAGAATTTGAATATATTGTACAAACTATGTACACTATAATCAACGTATGGGTTATGGATAGAAAAAAAAGTTCATGTTATGATGTGCATTGTGGTTGTGAATTTAATATTATATTTAATTCATTTGAATCTATAAAATAACGTTAAAAAATAAATATCTAATACAGCATGTTTAGTATGAATTAAAAATTAAGCGGGGGATCATTTTGGTAGTACATATATATACTGAATATAATATTATTACGTTTTTACCAATTTACAATTAACACAGTGAAAAGTAGTAAGTATTTTCCTTCCTTAAAATATTATTGTTAGCATAGGTTGTAGCTTATAAGATCTTGTTTTATTCTATATGTTTACATAGGTATGCAAATATTGTAAATTGCACTCATTAGAAAAATAAAAATGCTCACTGCACGCGCGCATTAATCTAACAAAAACAAGTGTACTGATAGCTGAGTGTTGGGTATTTCTAATTAAACCATATGCAATTACTACCTAACAAATATTTTGTTTCTACCTATGTACATTGTACAATATGGTAAAACTTACAAAATGTTCTATACTTAAAGCCTATTACTCTAAGTATAGATGATACAATTCATTTAGTCGTAGAAACATTAATAATTTAGTTACTTTATCGTAATAAGTACAATTCAACAAATTGTTAAAAAAAATTTGTAAATTCAACAAAATAGTTTAATAAGAATGACATAAAAGTATTACAATTAATAAATTTATGTTGTAGCTTCAATACATTGATTTAAATAACTGTTTTTTGTTGAATACCATTTGATTATTTTTTCCGTGTAAGCAATTGTGGTGTAACTCGACATACCTCTAGTAATGTTTATTTCTTAAAACTTTGCGCGTCATCTCTTGTGTTTTATACAATTTTCATGAGGTTCGCCGGTTGTTATTTAACTTACTTTCATAAGACGTCCACGGATTAAAAATAAATAACTTTGTATATACGGGAAGTATACAAAATTATTTACTTAAAAATTTAAATTATTTATATTTTAAAACTATAACTGCCGGAAGAGTTATATTATATTAATTATTATTTGTTATGTAAGTACTTAGTAAAACTTGATATTTTATAGAGAAAAGAACTGATGTTTTTACAATATTTCAGTTATTTTTCAATGAACTAAATTTCCTTGATAACATAATAATATGGCATCATTTATTCCATTGACTATTCCCTTTAATGTAGTGCGCTTATGTGACATCCCGAAAATATAATAAAAGTCATTTTTCTTGTGATAAAATGTATTTATTGTCATCGTGTAATGTATAAAATGAATTTGTCACGTATGGAATTAGAAAATAATTTTTGATGGTTATCACAACCTATACGTATAAATTACCCTTACATATTTTATTCTAAATACTACGTGCATTTAGTGTCCTTTGTGTATTCTCGGAAATTATAATTCCGTTGGATAAAGTAAATTAAAAAAGGTTCATTGGTAACATGAATTTAACCTAATTACTAGAGTCAAATGATTAAATCTGCCAATAACTTTTCTGTAAAGCGGCGTGAGGGTGAAATCTCAAATTTTTATGGGCGCTGTTAAATGGGGTTATTTTTTATGCTCACCCCTCTTAAAGTCTTCTTATTAAGACCAGCTCTGGTGTTTCTTTTGTGTATTCAAGACGTTTTTACGATGGCTTTTAAAAATGTATATTAACTGTGGTATCCCAGATTTAATTTGATTACTAGAAGGTAAAAACTTGCTGTTGTTTGGAGGAGAGTAATGAGCCTCTGTAAAATGGATAGCTATTCATTTTGAAAAATAAAAAGTTACAATATAATAACTGTAGTCAAGCTGAGAATTAAAGCTTCGTTGAAAATCTATATGTCATAGAAATGCCTCAAATGAAATTAAATTGTAGTAATTTATTTAGAAACGGTTTACCATATAATATTGTTGAGAAGACTTGGTGTAACGACTCGTTTTAAAAATTGCACTTAATGACGATTTGAGATAGATATACAGTGTTAAAGCATTTATAGCTTGATATAATTAAAGTAAATTTGTTTTAATTGCTCTCGTCGTTACCTCATCGTATTAAGATTTATCTTGTGGCGGATTAACGATAAAGTATAGTATTATTAATTATGTATATATTTCAATGATGAGTGTGCATCAGTAATTATTAACTATATGCAATATCGTCGTTTTTAATTTTTCTTTTATTGAGAATTTAATATGTATACGATTACGAGGTTTTTAATTTGAATATTGTTATAAATTTTGCATTCTAAAGTAACTGTTAATTGTGAATAAAAACCCTTCACTGTCATCGGTGATGAACAGCAGTTGTAGTCAGTGGCGTGTTGTTATTTTTCACACATTTGCATATTCACATAGCATGAAATACGTTCTACACGTCGTGTATAATACAGAGTAATATTTTTATTCCGCTGTCATGTTTAAACGTATACATACTCGTCATCGTTGCAGCGTGCCAGTCTGGGGGTCAAATTAAGTAATTATTTATAATACCTATATAAGGTAATGCGTATTTTTTTTTCGGACATCCGATTGTCTCCTCGTGTAATGTTTGAATCGAAAACTAAACCAACTGAGTATTATGTGCCATGTATTTTAAATATTTTAAACCCTACGTAAGTCTGAATGAGCGTTAGGATTTAATTTTTACCATACCATACAACTGTGTTTTTTTTTATTATTATTATTTTTACTATCATCATAATTATTATTATACAATATACATGGTAGACATCCCAACGTCCGTCGGACGCTTATCCTTGTGTTGTTTCACAAAACAGTGGGAATTTCCTTGCGCGATCCTCCGGCGACTGCGACGAGAATCCGTATAGCCGGTTGCGATTGGACGTCGACCCGGCCGTGGTGGTGCGCGCATGCGCTGCCTCATTTTCCTCGCGGGTGATGTGCGGGCGCTTCTTCCCACCTAGCGCGAACGCCGTTGCTGCCGCCGCGCCGCCTGCCTTCCTATATTGTGTCCGTCGACGACGACAACGCGCGCGCGGCGAAACGCACACGCGGCCGCTGCCGTCGCCTCTATCCGCGCGCACGCACACGCATCAGTGTTTGTGCGACAGTCCTTATATACGGACACCGTCGTCGACCGTGTTCGAACGTATTCGTCATTTCAATATCAATCCGGGCGGTTGTCGTGTCTTTGCATTTATATTTTATGAATTTTATAAGAACTTTTTTTTGATTTTTCGTAAAAAAAAAATTTCGCAACATTTTTGTACAATACCCGCACGATTTAAAATATAAATATTAATTTTTATCATTTGGTACCATCATGGTTGAAATTCGGCGGTACGATTAGCGGCACTTGACCATCTGTCGACCGCCGATACTCCAACGTCGACGCCATGGTGGTACTGGAAAACCCGATGCCGGACCCTCTGGCCACCGGTGTCGGTCTGGTACAGGATGCCGCGGCCACCACCCCGTTAACCGTGGACACGACCGGTGCCGTGGCGCCGCAACACCACCAGTCGTCCGTCGGTGGTTGTCTGTCTGCCACGTATCCGATACCCACGACCGCTGCGGCGGCCGGTCAAAGGCACCATTTGAAAATGGTGCCCAAACGGTTCATCAACATGCATCAGTGGTTCAACCCGATCGGCGTCAAGCAGATCAAAGAGGCCATGGTATGTGCCCAACGTGAATCTTGTATACATGTCTTGCCCACACACCATGCATAATATTATAAACACAACACAATTGTAGATGTCTTGGGATTTTGTTTTTGTTTTATCGCGATAACTCGCTGAAATCTGCCCCCCCACGATTTTCCCGATGTAGTAGTTCTACATTATTTTTTTTATCGCGTCTATAAGAACAAAAAATAATATTTTCTTTTGGTAAAAAACCATGAAAATTGCATACCATGTATCATATATTAAATTATGTATAAAACATATGTATAATATATTATTTTATTTACGTAAACTTTATTTTATCTACATGTAATGTCCACCACCACTATCGTGGTTATGTATTATACAAAATTTTATCTCTATTCGCCCCGACAAAAACGTTTTCTCTGGTCCATTAGCCATCTTTTTCTCACTCTTTTGCTGATATGGATGAATAATATACCATGTCGTTTTCACACGTCCGACTATACGTGATGTACTCGACGACATAAAAAAAAAAAAGAGTAGGGAAGTCAAACGGTTTTCTAAGCACATGCACGGTGGTGGGGTACATCGTGGCCATACCGGTGTTTTGCGGCGACGTGTTTTTGTTGAACACCGTGCGTATGCGATTTAAGCCGGTTAACTTGGCCCGGAAAAAAATGAATTATTTTATAATGGGAAATAATAACTATGTTCGTCCTCAGAGACTACAACGAAATATATTACGATTTCAAAAAAGAAAATGTGTATACTGTTTCTCAAATCTTGCTAGACCCCATCCATAAATCTGTTTTATTTTTTATAACCGTATAAATATATTACACGCGTGGCTCTTATAATATATATTTATACCTGTAGTATATATATTATATTCTCTATATATATTTAACAAACTTTATGCGATCATGACTATTGCTATTTAAATGCATTATTTAAATTCAAAATGTAATACCTTTAAAGTGAATTGGTGGAGTGGTATCCAAATTTTAGCAATTGCTCTAAAAGTCATAGACCTCTGGATACAGGTCGTTGAGTTTTCAAGGTTCATTCTAGATCAGTTTTATTATCGAAAACGCATTATTCGTGCGAAACCGATACAAGTAGACCGTGTACAGATTGATTTTTGTTCGTTTGTGCGAAAAACCCTAGAAACATTAGGTTTTTTAAGAGGCTATTGATACTACGATGGAAAAACTACCCAACGCTAACAATAATGCGTTTTTCTTTACAACCAGAGCGTGACGACACCATAAGACGGTTTTTTCTAATTTTCGACACAAAATTTTCCTAAGTTCACCGGAATAATCTTCGGGTTGTCACTAAGATGCATGCAAGCAGTTTCCTTTTTATAAACATACAACATAGGCTAAAGTAAAATTTTTTAATATAATTAATAATACAAACCACAAAGTCAATTATAACATATTATATCTAAACACAAATGCTTATTAATAATGTTTTTAAAAGTTAAATGATTATTTATGTGTAAATATATATATTGATGTGTTGTGCAAAAAGATCTTATCAGCTTAATTTAATTTTGATATACGTAGTAGGTACGTTCATATAAATTTTACTTAATCAACGGAATTTAATATATAGTTTTTTTTTTTTTTTTTAAACCTACCTAATTAACTTCATTAAAAACTCGTTCTTGATATCAGATGTTGGAAGTATATATTATTATTTATAAACGGTATAAAAGCCGTTAGATTGTGACAATACGGTGGATGAAATTGTTGCGTTCGCCAAGTTCGACGCTGATTGGTCATCTTTTGATACAATTATATGCCCGAGGACACGTAGTATTCGAACAATTGGTGTATTTTAATCAATACTGCAAAGAACAAAACAAATCTTCCAAATTGGGGACATGGCTCTCGAAACTAATGCTTATCTGCAAATTGTTTTTGTGTGCTACATGTTTCTAGCCTATTATTTTTATTTTGTCAGACTATACAAATATAGAATCTGTGAACAAATTAGAATATATATATTATATATAAATTGGCTGCGATTTGATAGTCTTCATAATTTTTTAATGAACACAAGAAATAGCGTATAATTCTTATTTTCTCATTATTTTAGTTTTACGAGTTACATCATTTATATACAAAGTAAATACATCTATTGTGGTTTTGTCTGTTAGTGTAGCATATTAATACTATACACATGTAATAATATATACTATACTTGGTATTATGCGTTATTGTTGATTTCGAAAAGGTTTATACTTGATGTACACTAAGGACTTATTGTTTAGTAAAAATCGTTTATGCAAGAAAATTATACCTACTTGTATACCATTTCTTCTTCCCTGCAGTCTTCAGTATTTTATATTTATACATCATAATTCCTCACATTTTCCATCTCTTTGTATTTACGACATCGTATAATAATGAAATTCCTTTGCAGAACGCTTGTGGTGTAGGAAAAAAAGGGATCCCAGAGATTGATGGTCAAACGATATTTTCCAGGCCGAATTATGGTCACCCTCATCAGTATTGACCCAAACTCGTATGTCATAACGAATTGTCTGTACAAATGTAGAGATCAGTGTGTCTTAATATTTCTTATTGTTATTATAGTTCCAACATGTATTTTTCTTCTTGCCTTTATTATATGTGCTAAAAATAGTAAAAATACGTTTTTATATAAATTACGTGTAATAGCTAGGTACTGTTAAGTGTATTTTAAATTCTAGTTTTAGTCATCAATTTATCGCATTATGTTGTTTAATTAAAGATATAATTATACAGATATTCAAAGCTATTTTCTTGTATTAATCGAAAGAAAATCAATTTCTAATATCCCTTATCATTGTAAGTTTTAACTAATAAGTCGAAATAGTTTTATTTGAATAAAGTATTTTGAGTTAATTGTGTTAATTAAAATGACCAAATAACTAAGTGTGTATTATCATATTTTTACATGTCAAAGAAAATATAATTATTTATATTTATAAATATATATTTTTATTTTGTCTTAATAATTCCTAGTATATTAGGTAACTGTATTTTATTATTGCTACCTATTGAAAAATCTACTTAAAATAGTTTTCATTATTATTGTTTGTATTCAAATGTAAAAAAATGAAAAATTGTTTTTATGACTCAAAAAGGCATCCGGAGAAATTTAAGTGCCATACGTTTTTTAACCGCAAATTTAACGAAATTAACTTTCTTTAAAAGCATGAAACAAAAAGTCCTGAAAACTCAAGGTGCCTCCCTTACTTTTTCACAATATTAAAACAATGGCGATTAATTTTGAAACTTCCTCTGTAGAGAAAGGTATCGTCATACGATCATTAGTTATAACATCTTTTAGTTTATTCGATCATTAATTTCTTGAACTTCAGTGAGGTATTTTCTAGACCGTGAATACATTTAGGTACCTATTTTACGTGTGGTACATTTACCTATCTAAAATATAAATATTTTTTCCTAAAAAATAGTTAGAAGCAATATTAAATTAAATAGAGTGGGCTAGAAGACTAAACTATAGTAGGTGATAAATAAAAAGTTTTTATTTAAACCCTTAAAACTTGGCACTCGGGAATATTAATTATAAAAAAATCAGTCGTTTAAAATAAATTATGAAAGAATAAAAGAAATACATTTGTGTGAATTGTATTTTATTTTTTAATTTATTTATAATGAGATTTCTTAATTTAAAAACAATGAAGGTTGGAAATGTACGAATTCGCTAAAAGTAAACAGCAGCGTTTTCGTATTGAATAAAATGCAGAGGAGTTTCAATGGAGGAGATATAACTTAATATAGGTTGACGTTTTTATGATTTTTTTTATGTATAATTAGAAATTATTTTTTATCGTTCATTGTTATCTACCAGTTTATTTTCAAAAACTCTATGTTTTTTATCCTTTTCACAACTTTTGATACACACTTGTGACGAATGTCTTCTCAGTATCCTATGAAATGTGTATGCTGATAAACGGACAAAAGTATACGATTTTCGTGGAAAGTAGATTTCTTTCTGGACAAGCATTATCTTGATGTATTGCATTCGAATTCCCTTCTATTGCTACCATTATTTATATGCGTAGGTAGATTAGATACCTAGTAAAGTATTTTATATATCAAAGTAAATAAAAAGGGATACAGCTCTCGGGGTATATAAAAAAATTATGGTATCGATTTAAATCGTATCTCTATTTGTTTAAATCATCAGAGTTTTATTATTGTTTTGCCTTTGATGATCAGTTTTTTATTATTTCAGATATCAGTTAACAAAAAAAAAAAAAGGTTGTATAAACTGTACACGTGATGGTTGTTGTTATATATGTATTGTTTTGATGAAAATGTTTATTTTATGCTATTTCAACAATTTTATTAATAAATAAAGTGACTCGCATTTCGTGTTTTTCGTTGATCCAATCATTTTACAATTTCCGATTACTGACAAAATTCTTAATCATCGTGTCCTAGTCGTATTAAAAATGTTACGCAAAACTAATTATTAATTTCCAAATTACAAATTTAATAATAAAAAAGTATGCTGGTAATAATATGCTGATAAAAAAAAAAATACTGCGTATTATAATATATTGGTTGTATACTAAATTGTTTTTACTTCTATTTTACTAAAATTCTAATTTCAATGGCTTGTTAGTACCTACTAGTAAATATTTTGTAGACGGTTTTAAGCTTCTGAAGATTTAATCGTACATAAATTGAGTAACAGTCTGTTTTAAACTAATAGTTACTAATGGACGCACGTTTTGAATATAAAAATGGCTATTCATTGGTCTTGCTTATCTTTAATTTGACACTAGTTTTTAATTTGTTTCTTAGTAATTATTTTGGCCGTGATCTGCATATGACTTTCTAATCAATAAATATAATATATTATTATATTGTTTGGTTAAAAATATTATAATCGTTTTAATTTTATGTTACTTGTTTTAAACTCTGATATTGGATACAAAATTTTTTTCCTATAAAAATTTTTATTCTTGTCTGGACTAAGTAAAACAGAGGTTCTAAACTAAATTTTTTTGTGTAATCGCACAATAACAAAATATAATATGTTGTGTATATAATTTATTTTTTTTATATTATATATACCTAATGCATAATGACGCGAATCAAATTGAATGTCATGTACCAAGAGAAGGAAAACTCCCCATGATAGAAAATCGATCTCCTTAACTTTCACCTTATTAGATTTAGTGGAAAAGCCTTTCCTTTATTATTTAAATAGTGTATGTTCAATTTTCATAATTCACTTGCCTAAAAATAAGTATATATAAATCTATGTTAAACGAACGAAGGCCAGAGTTAGAATTAAAAGTTAATAAAATTCCAACATAATTAATAATATTTAAGACGTTCCAGTACTTTTGAGAACACAGTATAAGTTGGCCGGATTAATGTCATTTAAAAATCCTCCAATTATAAAATAAATTAAAAGAGTTTTTATCTACAAAAATAATGACGGGCTTCAAAAATGTATATTTTAATTACATTTGAAATCAAGTTGTTTAATTTTTGATAAATATATTTTTTTTAACCTTTCCTGATTATAATTCTTCACAAGATGTTAATTTTACTTGCAATATGAAATTGTGATATGTATATAATTGCTTGTGATGGTAACTAGAATAAAGTATTTGATCCATGTATTTATTTTTATTTAATGCAAATTATCGTTTATTTTATTGCATGTTTTGAATACTTTTGACAAACAACATTTAAGTATCACGATGCAGTGTTATTTTTATGCCCCATGGAATTAATATACTATAACATGCTTAAACAATGAGTTCATGTTGCAATTACAAATTATCCATTTAATTAAGAGCCAATAAAAATTGTATTTTTATTGCTATCTTTATATTCTATAACTTAACATAGTTATATTAACTGTTGTTTTTCGATGTTCTATATATTAATGTGTATTTTATTTTATTTTTCAGGTGAGTGATGCTCGTTTATAAATCAAAGTTTATAAAGTACTTTTGTTGTAAGTAATTTTAAAATTTTTGATAAAATCTCAAGTCTCTAATACATAAAAGAATTTTAATATGGTTTACCTATTTCAAAACTTAATTTTCTTCAATGCGATGTCCGGAACTAATTAAAATTACTTACCAAACCAATTATGTATCTCTGGGAAGGGTTGAAAATTATTATATATGTGCGTGCGTGCGTGCATGTTTGTTGATTGTGTCTCCTCTCTTCCCTATCCTATAGAAAAATGTAATTAAATCTCCGGCAGTGATACCATTGTGGTAATTCAAGTGGGAAGAGGTCACCCAGGGCAATAATTCGATGTCTGCTGTTAATCGTACATGGGGCTAAGTGTAAATGTGAATCATAGAAAGATCAACGCCCGGCTGTAATAAATAGTTTGGTTTTCAATGCAATTAGAATGCTGTTAAAAGCCAAATAAAATAAAATCTTAAAATTCTAATTAGGTTAAATAAATTAAAATATATTTTATTAAAAGTATATTAAATATTGATGGCTATTTTTTGTATCGAAATATTAAATATTCTTTTGGATTAAAACATACGATACCTGCTACAATATATTATCTATAAATTATTTGTAGTAATGGATGTTTACTTTTAATCAAGTAGTATGTAGCCATACATATATATACATGTATGTACGTCTTAGTATATATATACGTGTCGTTTTGCATTTATCTGAAATATTATTAGAGCACATTTCAATGAAAAACTTACTGAAATAAATAAATCACTGATTTCTACGATATTGTACATTTATTTATTACAAGGCTCGCGTATATTATTAAGTTGCAGTATCTAAGAAATAAGTAGCTAGATTCTGTTACGATCCAGACTTCAATATCATTTTATTTTTTCAATATTTTCTCTATTGATACGTAAAGGTGTTGTCGGATAATACGCTTAGCGCTCCAGTGGTCAAAGAAAAATCCACAAAAATTCTATCAAAAGAGCAAAAGGTTAACACTACCGGGTTTTGATCGGATTATGTTCATTTTATATAACTTTGAACTAAAGCACTTAACTATACCTCTCGAGGCTTATAATCGCATTAATGGCTGTCGATTGTTTTATAAATCATCTTCAAATTTCAACATTTTTATTTGTCTCCCCTGCGAAAGGTTTTCAAGTGCCATACTCTTGTTATGCAACGTTAATACATCATAATGGTGTATTGTTGATTAAATCAAAATTGGTTGTCTTATAATTATATACCTATCGTAGTTTCCTGTTTTAAAAATGTTTAGTAAAGGGAGTGGAATAAATACTAGGTTTTTTATGAACATACACAGCCGTCTCTCTATACTTTCGTCGTCTTTTTTTAACAACATTTTTTTTGAGAACCATATTTATTTAAAGAGTGATATAGTTATTAACGTGTTGTTTTTTCTCTTATTTCGTTCACCATAATAAAATATAATATAATTCATACATTTAGGTTATACTTACACTTATAATATTTGAAGTGTATTTATACATGAAATAAGAGCTTTGTGTGTTTGGGTAATATAATTATATTGAGCTAGTCATCAATAGTGTTTAACCACTTTAACATTAGGTACAGGAAATTAAAAGGTATTTTGTCACACAGAGATTCGACGCACGCAAGCGCATGCGACAATATATTATAAGCTTAATCGAAAAATTATAACAACGAATATCGTTCAATAATAATGCTAACGGGTCTGGCTGCCCCTCAATGTCGCTGGGCATATCCTTTGCCATGGTAATATTGCGGAGAGGGATTAAATTATTCGTGCAAAAGATGTTGTATGTCTCGACACATGCAACAAAGGGTGTGATTGGGGGGTTTACGTTGCCGGATGAACATTCGTGCATCTGTTGGCAAAACGATGCTGCCGGATATAGATAAACGTTTCCGCTCACCGTTAGAACTTAAGAAGTATGAAGTAATGCGTTTCGTATTTAGAAAGGATCCCTTTTTTTACGATTTAAAGAGAATATCGAGAAAAAATATACGGAGTTATAATAATGTATATATTTTATGTGTAAATAACTAGCTAAAAAAAAAGAAAAACTTCATCGTGAATTATTATATATTATAATAAATATTCTATTAAATCGAATACGATACATTAATTTCAATATTCTACGTCCAATTTATTCACAACAAATACATAATATTCTTATCTCAAAACCCTGTTCTCTTTATTTTCCAACTATATCCAATTATTTTAGTACTATTGTGTTAAATTTCAAAATATCAAATCGATGAACTCAAGCAAAATGAACCAAGCTCCTATATAATTGTAATATATTTATATGATAATAATAAATAACTGTGTAATGATAAATTAATATGAATTTAGAATATTAAACAGTTTGCTACAGTTGATGAATATAATATATTATGCATATATATTTGAATATATGTTTCTTTATATCATTGAAGTGCCTATAAGATACTAATTCTAATAATTATTTAATAAATCTTAATTGTATCTAATATAGTATTCTACGATATAATGACAGAATAATATTTAAAAAAAGTACACCTATTATAGAGAATAAATGATTGGGTTTTTCAATAAAATTTTAAGATCTCAGAAAATACATATTATATTGTAAAGTTTCTGCCGTTTATATGTTTATATTTATTAATTATTTACTTAAATGTTTCAAACTAGGTAACAAAATTATGGTAGGTACTTACAAAAAATCATAATTGAATCAATATATTAAATTGATTGTGTATCTATTAAGTAAGACAATGATTTAAATTACTATTTCCATTTGTTATCCATTCATTATAAGTTATGTGTTGTAACATTATTAACTAATTATAAGGGTCAGCTGATAATCCTTAAAAATAATTGCACTTCTGTGTTGAGTCATTATAAAAATATCGTTCAATGTGTTCCTACTTATTAATTGTATTTAATGTAAAATAATTATTACTCATGTTAACGTTCTAGGATTAGTTTAGAATCTATAAGCTATTCAAATAATGTATATTTATTATACGTGTTCTTATAAATATTCAACACGAAAGAATATTTGGTATTATATTATATTTATTATACTTTTTTAAACTCAATTTTGTATAGTTTCATCATTCAATGAATGAAGGTTGAAGAGTTATTTCCTACCATCTCTTCATACTCGTAGTATTCATATAGATTAATATGCGTGTAGAATCTGTAGAGTTCATGTAAATATCAACATTAAAAAATAAATAAATAAATACAGTTTTATCATATTAATTTTTAATAAAAAATTTGTGGCAAATATATTACATTTATGTAATTACAGATTACTGTAATCTGTGAGGTGGCGTGGTGAATGGTGATGTAAAGTAATGGTTTTTTTTTTTGCGGTTTTTGTTATTATTCACCTATAAGCCAGCTCAGTGCACGCTCAGTTATAAATATAATTAAGCATTATATAGGTAGATTTGAAATTTTGTAGACTTGAAAATGGTAAATTTGGCTTGAACAGGTTTAACACATTTATAATCGTAAATTTACTTTGAATCTCGTAACAAAAGGATATTATATATTATTTTTATTATCATCTCATTCATTACCGTACAGTCTGTGTGTATTAGTATTCTTCTTCCTCCAATCATTATAAATGTTCCAGTCATGAGCATTACTGGGTAATTGTTGGCTGATGGCAGATCTTAATTAATGGAACATTGAACGAGATAAACGGAGAGAAATAAAAATTGCAAGATCCGTTATTTTTATTTATTTTTTTTTTTTATTAGGAACCGGTTTCGCAAGAGATTCGTTGTGAACCGGACGGCCACTGAACTCCGTGTCCGTGCATACAACGTTGCCGGAAATACGATTCGTTCTATTTTCGATGTGTATGTATTCTACTAGATTTTTTTAAACGTATCTTGAGTTCGACGAACTATCAGTTATAAGAAAAGTTTAATGATTGTCAATTGTTACCATCTCGTAATCTGCAGTTTTATAGACGTTCAAAGTTAAATTAAAGGAAAATGAACCAATTACAATAGTATATAGAATTCACATAAAAATATAAGTTGCTAAAAGATGAGTATGCTATTAGAGAAAGCAAAGTTTCCTTTAGTATAGTTAAAAATCAATGTTATTTTTTTAAATGTCCTTCCTTCTCATCTCTTTAACACAATAGAAAACTGGAAGAAAACCTTTCTTAAGCACACACACACACACACACACACACACTAGAAATATGCTATTTATATTGTTAAATCCAAAAGTTGAAGGTAATTTTTTTAATTTATAATAAAATGCCAAGTATATTAAGACCGTTTTTACAGATTTATATATAAAAATGATTCGAGCATTCCATTTTTATCTGACAGGATATGTTTAATATTGTATATTTAGTGATAATGGTTTCCCATTTCAAGTCATTATCATGGATGTACGCTAATGCATCATTTTTTTTTTATCAGTTCTTTTGTTGACACATGTGTCTATCTATGGTATTATGATTATTTTTTATAGTAACCTTCATTCTGTTATATTTATTGTAAAATAATATTTTAGTTGTCCATAGTTATTTATTCTATATAAATTGTGTTTTAACTACCTTACTTTCGCAGTGCCTGTATAGTCTATTTATACGATTTGGAATGTGTATTTTATTTTGATTAGCGTACGAATTTTTCTTGTTAATAGAAAGTTTATTTTTATATATATATATATATAAATAATAGTGTTTTATCTGTTTCTATGGAGAATTATTCAAAGATTACTACTACATTGGATATTACTTTATCGATACAGTTAGGTTAAAATAACGACGCGTATATATAATATATAGTAAATACTATATTTTAGTTCATTAAACAGAACTTTTTTAGTTACAAAGTTATAAATCTTAATTTTCTCGTGAAATATTTATGATTAATATTAATTACGTCGTCATTATTATGTTAAGCAATGTTATATCATGCTGATATAAATATATCTATGAAATGTCAATACCTACATATTCATAAAATTGTCGTGCTGTATCATATTGATATTTTTATAGTGTTTTGTTGATTAACTAGTACAGTTATACATTTACTTTATAATATTATCTAAAATATTCTGCGTTTCTGCATTTATTTTACTTTGTACACTTTGGTATATTATTTGGAGTATATTTCATTTCATTATTCATATTAAATAATAAATATATTATAATATAGAAAAAGTAGCTGTATGTGGACTTAATAAATGTTTATTAATATTTATTGTAAAACATCTTTAATTTTTTTTATTTTATATTCTGCATTAATACATTACATATTAGCAAAGATTACTAGAAGTCTAATTTTTTTTTTTTTATTGCTTTTTGTCAAACACCCTACTATGGCTTGCATTTAGAAGTCGATAACATAATGACATTTTAATAATAACTTGAACCCAAGCCGTTGTGGTTTTGTTTGCATTGGGGTGCTTGTTGTTTTATACAGTAAAATACAGTCGAAAATGGTAGAAGGACTGGAGGTAGTTGCTTTTCAAAAGCAATTTTGCGGTATGTGTATTTGGTGAGAGGGTAGTAGTATGGAACTATTAACGTTATTCTCTCAGTATAAAGAGATAGGCGCACAACTTTTAGATGAATATTGTATTATGTGTCTAGTCTTTAGGACTTTGCTTTATCACGGACGTAATCAATTTGAAGTAGTCCACGTTTAGTCTGTATGATAAAATTAAACTGAAAAATATTGATTTATTTGCTAAATAAAATACTTTGTTAAATATATGATCTATAATATACGGGAATATAATGTTTTAATTTTTGTATTATATTATTATTATTATTATATAATATATATATTATATATATACCTAACCATTAGATTGCTATGTATATTATTAATAGTAGGTATTAATCTTTATTAAAATGCATTGCAATACATCCAAATATTAAATTCCATTAATTAAACAGTAGGTAATTGGTGTATACAAAAAAAACTATACCTAGCTTATTTTTTTAACCAGCGCATTTTTGTGAGTTTATAAAAATGATATTTTAGTTTTAAAAATCATCTATACAAATTAACATAAATTTAAAAAACAATGTATTGTATTAAAAAAATAATTGATATAATAGTTATATATTTTTATACCAACAGTTTTCAATCAAATATTTAAATACTTTATTTAGTTAGAACTTCGAAATGATTATGATCATTTTTTAACTATTATATTCTATTATAATTTATAAGTCATGTGTGGAATTTACAAACTATTAGTTTTTAGTAATTAAATTTATTATTATTATTATTATTTATTATTTATTATTATTGCAAACTATACAAATTCTGAACTATACTAAATTTGCTTATACTATGTTTAAGTTCAGGAAAAACAATTTTTAATTAATTAAATTAATTTAAAACTTTTAATTTAACTCTGAAAGTTATATTTTGTTAACATTTAAAAGTTATATTCAATTAGTTAATGAAAATAATTATTTTATTCAATCAGTTTTTATCAAAATATTATTTATGTTTTTAAATAACTTATTATTTATCTTCAAATTAAAATCGATCTATTTAATTGCAAATGATATAATTATGTGTATATATGTTTATCCATTGTATACGACAGCATTTTTAATAATGATTTAGGTTTGTCCAAAATGAAATTCTGCAACTGTTTTTGGGTATATAAGATAAACATACTTCCGCGGGTGTGAATATTTCTACAGTAACAGTTACAAAACAAGATATTTAATATATCATTCTTTGGTATATGTGAATTGATAGAAATTGGTACTTGTTTGATATCTCCCCGCTATAAATAAATAAATAAATAAATAAAATACAATAATTATAAAAACTATTTCAATATTTAATATTATTAAAAATAGTATAAAAGTATAAAAGTATAAAATTCATAATATCATAAACTGTAACTATTACCTATTATTATTTTGTTACTTTTTAACAGAATATAATATTTGTTTTTTAAAGTGTACGAACTGAGATATATAGGATACACCCACGTTACATTCTCAGATAGGAAATGCTGAATTTAAAATATTTATTCAAGCCATTTAGGTATATGGAAAATGATGTATTTATTACTATGGAGATAAATACAGTCTGTTACAAATACACTTTAAGGGATATATATATTTTTTTCTTACTCAAAACTGAAGTTATTCTAAAGACATGAACTATTATAATATATAATATTTTATAGACTTCAATATACTAAATCTACGTTATCTTCGTACTCTATGATATTTAAGCCTTAAATGGTCTGTGGACGTAGTTGAATAAAAACTTTTAAAAACCTTCCAACTTGAAATAATTCCTTTTTTTATCATTGTTATCTATGATGTGGATTTACCATGTCATAAAATATTACTCGTAACTATTTAGAAAATAACTAGACAGCCGTTAAAAATCATGACATTTTTTTCGTTTTTTTAAAAAATGTTCATTTATATATATCACTAAGGGAATTATGATCAAAACTCTGCATGCAAACTGTATACATTTTCTTCTCTCCATCCAAGAATTTTAAATGCGTCTCGCGCGTGTAATGAATGTTCGGGCACGTCTTCGGTGCGTAAGTCCTTGAGTGCTAAAATGGAATCCGAAATAACGCCACGATGCCATTCTACTACTATGAATATCATTATTGTTACTTGGCGTGTCATTTTCGTACAATAAGTGTACCCGGCATTTATTTTATTTTTTTTTATTTTTCTACTCGTCCCACCGGAGTTCCGGGTGATGTTACCCGTTGCTAGCCTTTTGACGTAGGTACCTACTGTAACGTTATGTTATATGTGTAAAAGTTAACCAAATGAGATTAAAATTTAATTATGGAAAAATAAAAAATATATCTAGCTGTACTCCTACATTAATACAATAAGTAAATTAATACACAGTGATATACTGTTCAAACGTCTTAGTTGTTTGGAGCACTTAACATAATTGTTATCCTACTTCGTCTTATTCTTACAACCGTTAAAATCTTATTCCTTATTAGTAGTTATTCATGATTTTAGGTAACTATATTCATCCAGAAAACTGTGTACTTTCCTGATCAATTGGTGGTTTTGTTGCTGAACTACGCCGATTAATGCTTAAAATAATGGTTAAAAACGAACGTTCTACTGTTCTAGAGAATATTATCGCTTATTCATATTTTAACTATTTTGTTCTTAAAGTTTACTGCATTAAAATTGAAAAATATTAATAAATAATTACTTTGCGTTACTTATACAAAAAAAAAAATAAATAAATAAATAATTTGCGCATATCAAACATCCAACGGTGTGACGCGCGTGGATATTTCTTTTGGATTTGTTCCAATAGTCATGAAATAACAATTGGAATTAGGTCTTAAAAATTAAAACAAATAAATGCAAATTGACACTCTAAAATAAGTAGAGCTACTTAGCCTACATTAAAAAATTGTATTCAGGTGAAAATATATTCATATGTAGAAAAAATATAACACTTTCTCTACGTCTGATGTGTGTGTTTGTGTGTAATGTTGTTAAACATGCTCTTATTTCATATTAAGTAAAAAAAGAAACAAGTGAGACGATTTAATTAGACTGCCATAGAAATGATCTATAAATGCGCGTACCTATACTGTATGTATAAAATACTGGTTATTAAATCGTAGAAATCAGATAATCGCCTTCAACCATAATTCGCAATGGGTGAAAACGAACACGAAATATTAACGTACCTAGTTATTCCTTTTTGCTTGGGTAACTTATAATATCCATTTTGTTAATTTATTTTTTTAATATTTAAACTTCAAAACAAATTTATTAGTTTCCTAGATTTTCAATATTAAATTTATTCAATATATATAACTCATTACATAATGCATAATTTTTTTAATAATATATTATAATATTTTCTCTCCCCATACGATTGTAATACAAGTAATACAAATTTATTAAAAAAAAAAAAAAAAACATCGGAAATTCGATTAAAATTATTAATAAAATATTTCTAGGTTTCTTAGTCTTTTGGGGTTAATATTGGTTTTGCATACATTATCCATTAAAAGTTATAATATAATTTCTTTTTGTAAACCATAATAAAATCTTATTGAATCATATTGATAAGATATAGAATATGATGTAAGCTAAACCGCCGTACTTACGAAAGAGTAGTAACCCTTTTACGTTTGAGTAACTGCTATTTTTGTGTTCAAAATTACAGACACCTGCGTATAATTATTTTTAGCTCAGTGTAGCCTAATGCGTCTTATGTACGTTAAAAGTTTAATGTTGCAGATATTAAAAAAATGTACAAAATAATAAGTTATATTTCTTGTTATTAGTGTAAAGTATTTACTATAACTAATATTATTGAACTTTTGTGATTTTTTATTTAATTATTTAATTTTATAAACATTATCCTACGTTTTTTTTTATATTAATTACTAGTTTCAAAAAAAAAAAAAAAAATGTATTGATATTCTTTAATGTTAATATCAAATATTTTATTAATTCTGGTAAAAAATAAATATTACTTTGATTTTTATGATTTATTCGATTCTGTATAGGTACCTAATATATATGTTTCTTAGAATTTACAAATAAAAATCTTTAAATTATATAAATAATAATAAAATAAATTAATTAAAAATTGATAGTCTCTCTAAAAATATTTTTATTGACTTAACTGTTCTTATATTAAAAAATATAGCAAATTAATTTTTTTGTAGACATGTTTTATTTAAAATTTAAAATTAAATTTGAAAATTAGATTCTATATAATATATATATTTCAGAATTCTAGAGATTTGATTTTCAATTTTAAACAAAACATGTCTACAGAGAAATTCGTTTATTATATCTTTTAATATAAAAAAAAATAAAGTCGATAAATATATTATAAGAAAGACTATCAATTCTTAATTTATTTATTTTAATGTGATTCGGTATTCTGGATGTACACTGGTTTAATACCAATTTTAAAGTTTTGAACTCCATTAAAAAATAAAACTTTGTATACAATATTTTTTAGTAAACGTTTTGATGAAATACAAAACTTTAAAGACAACTGGTATCCAACATGATTATGAGTTATTAATGGGGAAGCTAAATGTACTAGCTCTTGGGCTTGAGTACGTGACTTCGTGCCACCATGTACAAGTAATTATAACTAATAACTAGTGATAGCGTTTATTGAAGCTGATATTCGTAGGTAGACAATGATATCTTTAGTATTCTAAAAAGTGATTTTAAGTACTCTTATAATAAGAATTTTCATTCCATAATATTTATTCCGATGTATTATTTTTTAAACAATGTGTTTATTACTTTGTTTTTAATAAAATTAATGTGATATTATTTAGTGTTACAAATAAAAACGTATTTTTAAAACATTGAACATTTAACTCTAGTTATGATACGTGTAATAAATTCTTAACTAAATGGTTCGTAGAATAGAAAGGTACAAGTAGAATCGTTAGATCTAATCCATTGATGGATTTTATAGGAAGGTTGTTTGTCTATAAACTAAAAAAGTGCTATTTCTCAAGATACGTATATGGATAAACATATATCTTACAAATTTGTTGCACGTACATTCCTGTACACTATTTGTATAGCTTTATAATTTTGCATTAAAATATGTCAAGAAAGTATATTATTTATAAATTATTATATCGTATGTTATCTGATTGCTCTTACTGGCTGGCAGATTATCAAGTGTTTGAAAATAAGTCTGAAAGAAAGTGCATTGTTCGATAAATATGACGTGTTATACGTTTCGGGATTAAATGATTACCGAGAAATATTTTAAAAATAAACTACATTTAATTCTTAACTTAAAAAAAAAAAACAATATGACTATTAATTGTGAAGAAATGAAAAATTAAATTTTCTATTCAATGTTCATATGCTATACTTAACTTCATTTTTATTTGTATAAAATAGTTGTTACTGAAATTGAATTTTTTTAGTTTCTTTCTTTTTTATTAATGACACTAATGATTTACATTAGTATAAATATAAATAATACCTTAAAAATCAATTTTTCTTTCATACCTGCCTGATTATAAATTATGTGCGTCATATTTAAAATATTTTTTAAATTTCTTTGTATAATATTTTTCTTGTTATTAGAATTTAAGTTCAATAAATTTCATATACTTACATTATAAATAATTTTTAGAAATATTTAATTTTGTTAGAGAAACATAGAGATATAATATTTCTACTCTCATTTCTCCAATATTTTTTGTATATTAATAATTTATCAATTAATTTTCATTTCGAAATATGTTCAAGTAGTGAAATAATCTGATATTGTTGATAAAACATTATTTCATCATATGTTCAGTTAAAATGTATTGCATAAACGCCTTAGAATAGGAGAAGATTTGATCTTGTGTACTAATCTTACACAATAGTGTTACTACCTACGGTTGTGTACTTCTAACTGTGAAAAGAACTACATAGAATATTTCCGTATCATTCTTATAGCTTAGCACGATATGGAATAGTGACACTACGAGACAACGGAAAATGCGACAAACGAATAGTATATTGTTGTCCGCCAAACACCACTGCCATTTCCACTACTGCCGGGATAACTTGACTGCAGCAGTCAAGATTAATGGTTACGTAGGGCTAAAGGTCTATCGAGGGATTTACAGACGCTAAACGTTTGACAAGCGAATACATTTTTCATGTCTTTTCGGATAGCAGTAGTCAGGCGGCTGTTGGAAAAAAACGGAAACAAAGTTGTAAAAAAATACAAAAACAAATCACCACTTCTGTAGAAAACTACCGGAGAGGGTCAGCATCAAACGTCGGGAGAAATGTTGTTCTCTGTGGCAAAAACCTAAACAAAAAAAATATACTGATAAAAATAATCTCTCCCATATGAACAATAATTTAAATGTGTCTATTTGTACGCATCGCGGCGGAATAGGTCCAATAATTCAGTGGTACTTACCACGACGAAGAGTGGTAGTTTATATCGTGTGCAACATTTCAAGTGGGGAGCAGCTTCTAATGGAAGTCAATTTTGATTTCACCGAATGTACTTATAGAACGGCTGCAAACATATTGCAGTGTCTATTAATTCAGGAGGTTGAAAATGTAAGGAGTCAGAAATGATTTCTTGTCATTAGTGTTTCGCGCATGAAATATATATAATATATATAGGCGCGCACTTGTAGAAGTGTATAATATTGTTGTGTATTTAATATAGCTAGTCGTATAGTGACTGATGTTTAGACGTTAATTCATTCGCCAATGAGAATCTTTAAGGGTCTTTGATGTGTAGGTATATAAGACGTAAAAGTTTCTTTGAACTTTGAAATGCTTAATTTTATCACAAATGGTTAATTGCCTCAATAATTTGTGATATATAGTGCACTGTATCAATTTATATTACCTAGTATGACATTCAGCTCTTACAGTTTCTATACAGTTTTGTGTAAAAGAGTTGTGTTATCAATACGCGTATTTTAAATCCTAATTTTTTATTTCAGAAATAAGTAAAAATCATTATTCAAAAATATTTGTGTGTACTATTTTTGATGTGTTTTACTTAGACTTGTACGCTGTATTTTTTATGTATACTGTCACTGCATTATTAATGACCCGGGCTCACTATATGTGTACGTTCGTAGTTGAATTCTTTATGCACAAGTGGTTTATATATTTGAATGTCAATAAAAATAAAATTATTCCTATTCAAACCAAGCATTATATTAATTTTCAACAATGTTGCTTACACGTGGTATTATACTTAATAGGTATATAGAACGCGTTCTATAAGGGTACTACAAAAGATCTTTAACTTTTGTATATATACGCATTGCTAAGATATTTATCTATACTATTGCAACTTTATGATCAATATTAAGGTGCAGTAATGCAGTAATAAAAAGTACTGAACTATATAATATTGTTCTTGTCTTGCTAAATTAATTTGGGGGTATACTTTACAGTGATTTTATTTAAAAGAATAACTACACAATATTTTACATATTTTATATATTTATTACCTAACAGTTATGGTCTTCAATTGCGTTTCCAGCTATTAAATTAATTTTGAATAGCAGTATTAACTGGATATATTATTGCAATCAAAAATCATATTAATCGATGTTTTACAAGTTGGCATATTTGTATATGGTGAATTAGCATCATAAAATTGATTCTAAGTCAGTCAATCTAATTTATGAACAAACACTCCCTTTTCAATTTCGTCTACAATATTTAATATGCAAACATATTCGCTTACGTGATAAATGAATTCGGGTGTATAATATATATATTATATAGAAAATTTAATAGAATCCAATAACTGCACAGATGGAATTTAAAAAAAATAATAATAAATAAATGTTTGCAGACTGAATAAAAGTCATATGCATTTTGTTCACCGCGAGTTTATTGTATTGTGCAAACCCTACCAACTTTATTGGAAATAAGTCGTTTATGTTGAAGTCGTATACGATGTAATGTTATATGGATAATATAATTCCGAATGTCGTATTTGGATAAATTCAACTAGATTAAAAAATGTTTATAAATTTCATATTAATTACAGTGGGTATTTCCTTATCATAATAGTGTTGAAGTTGTTATATGTTTAACACTCCCTCTCCCACATCTGTACGTTATATATATATTATAATGCTTTTTATTCATAACTTTTATTTATAAAAATACGTACCTACAGCACTTATATATAGTTATAAGATTAAAACTTTTGTTATTGTCTTATTGCACGTGCGTTTTGTTCCTCGGTTGCTTATACCCGTATAGAGGATATTGGTACACAGAAACCCATCTGTTGTATTAAAGGATCATGGAATATTATTCGACTTTTGGTTTGAGTCAATTTTGCCAAGTGACTGACACTCCTTACTTCTTCTCATATCATGCGCCTCTATATTCAGTATTTATCCGAAGTGATGATATTGAATTTTAAATGTACGTATTAATTAATCGAAGTCTACATCAACTTGAACGGATCAAGAAAAAACTCGATATCAAATAGAGATGTATTATATATTATAATATTTTGCTTAAGTATGAACAAAAGTCTATTTCAAACTTTTAATCTATTTATGATTTTTATAAGAAACAATGTTTACTTATGAGAAAAAGGAATAACTATTATTTTACATTACAGTAAGTTAGGTTTAAATTATAGAAATGTATTTATACATTTCTAGATTACCAAATAAAAAATTTTTTATAAAAATTTAATTCAGTTAAAATCATTTAACTATAAGCTTTCCCGTTAAAAAAAAAATACATAGTTAAGATAAAAGTTGGTTTATTAGAGTAATATTTATTGAAATTTAAATAATAAAAATAATAAGTTTCATCTTAGTGACTTAGTGTATTATATTACTTTAGAAAACGAATTAGGTAGGTACTTTAATCGTACATATTCTTTTCTGATTTTAAAAACTTATGGCACAGATTTTAAAATTATGCTTGTAAGTTAGAATATTATATTATAGCCAACGTATTTATGAATCAGTTAAATAGTGTCATTAATAAATATATATTCTTATTAATTGTAAACTGTCTATTGACAAAGTATTAAAATAATAAGCATTATATAGTTTGGTACGTAATTACACAATGTTAATTTGTTATGGTTAAAATTTAAATTGACTTAATGTTATTATAATTAAAATGTATCCAGTCAAAACTTTTTTTCTGTAAATAATATATTAATTGTTCGTATTTAACGTTTATGTGGCTGTCATAATTTCTGTTTTAGTTTGTTTTAATCATCTAAGTGGTTATTTTGTAGGTTCTCATTATTATATTAGTATTAGTGACAATAATTTATTAATAAACGATATCATAAAGAATAAAACTAATCATGTAAAAATCAAAGTGGAAAGTCATTATGCGCATATCTACATCCAGTTTAAATGAAAAATACTTAAGGGTGTGCGAAGAAAAAGATGTTGTCCACACGCGACGGTGATGCATTGTCTTTGTTGTTATGATGGGTTTTTTTATATTTTAATAACGACCAGCCACCAGAAACCTTATATATATATTAAATATGTTTGTATTTTTATTATTATTTTATTGCCCAGGGAATCGACTTTTACGTTCATAAATACGGGGTATTGTATCGGTAGTGGCGGTAGTGGTCAAGAAAAACCCGTCTGACTGAGTTGGTCAAATTTGTATTTTTCCATTTAAGTAGAATCTTTCCTTTTTCGACAGAAAGGGTATCCAATATTAATGATTATATACTGTGACCGGGACCCTCAAATTGTCTAGCAACACGAGAATCGTTAATATCGGTAATGGGCTCGCAGCACGAATGTGCGCAACGCCACCAGTACTACCCCTCCACTTCAGATGTAGTTTTTATATACCAAAAGCCTAATAATATGAATATAACCTCTTATCACCCCCTCTTCCATGGGTCTGTCTTCGTGTTCAGTTCTCCCGTCCCGTCGCGTGTGTTGCAGTATACCCGCCGCCGTCACTGTTATAACGTACTTCCTCTCTACCGACTGACTCGTAAATCGCAGAATGGGTTATCGAAATTTCTCTATTATTATCCAGATAGCGGTGGCAGTGGTTTTAATATATAGCGCGTTGAGGAAGTTGTATTATAGTAATATACCTATGTCATGTCGGTAGAGGTAATTTTTGACCCCCCAACTCCCTTTTCCTCAATCTGCTACGCGGTAAATCGGCTATATCGATATTATTTTATACCGAACGAAAAAAAATCTATTTACATATTTTATATATAAAAAGACACTCAAACTACACGTATGTATATATAGTATAATAATACGGTATAATATCACCAAAAATAGCTACTTCGACATGTGGACCACCTCTTACGACCGCCGGCGTTCCGGTTATGCAATTTCGGTACACGCGCGCGCTGCGGCCACAACGGAGTCGGACGTGTGCACGGCGCACCCTAACCATTTGATAAATGATTACGACGCGCGCGTGAGACGGTACACTATTACGCTATATATGGTCGCTGAGGCAGTCCGACGGTAGAATATATAGAAATTCGTGTTATCCGTGTGGATATATCGAATTGCTGTACTTATACGCACACACCCTACTGCGCGTACAGTCTCTCTAAATACGACTTCAATCTCGTATAATATATATTTTCGGTATAATATATGTGCACAAGGTAATAGAAATAACACACACAATATGTGTGTGTGCTTACGCGAGCATGTGTTTCCGGGCGGGGAAAGCGGGGTGGTTCCAAATTTCTCATCGCATACGTTATTTGTCCTCCGTGCGCTCGCTCGTACAATATTCGACAGGATCGTGCACGATCCTCCTCCCCCACACCACCCGCCCGTCGTCCCCTCGAGTTCGACTTACGGGCGTTTTGTTGGTTTGTAAATTATTCTCAGGTTTGTGTTGTGCACTGCCTACGCATGCTCGAAAACGTCGTTTTTAATCACGCACAATGTGTTCGTTTGCACGCGTTTACTCTGGCAATTATAAATAAAATACACACGCGCCAGTGAATTCTCCCGGAAAATTCATCCATTTGTTACCCACCCCCGTGTCGTACCCTAAAAATATGCTTTTGTGCGGAATTGTTGCTTATTCATTGTCGCTCAGATTTTCATTCCTTAAAATTATTTTGAATGAAATTGCGTCCGTCCACAACTAAACGTAACTTCCACCACATTTTTGCCGTGATATTTTCCATCATAATTATTCTTCTTTACACTCTTGCTATAGTTGTATTATTTTGTTAGTTTAGTTGTTATTTGTTAATGTTATTATTATTATTATTATTGCCTAAATTCTTGCGCCGAGTTCAACATCTTGTGTATGTGTTACAGAAAACGAGCTTAAGTGACAGCCTTTAGCGGTAAACAGTAATTAACGTTGGTATTAAGTTGTTATTATCTCACCACTTTATGTAAGATTAACTTAAAAGCTAATAGAAATATCCTGTTATATGGTTTCTTAAACGTTAATTTTTCTTATTTTCTAATTGTTGTTTATATTACATCGAACTCAATATGAACCTTTACCTATTCCATCAGAATCATTAAATTGATCGGAAATCGTACATAGTTGTTTTCCTTATTTTGTTATTTGCCAATAAATATAATTTTAGACGGTCAACTAAAAACCTTAACACTTTCGTTCATGAAAAAAGTATTGACGAGCTAACACAAATAAAGGGCGTAGTTTCACTAACTTAAAAGCCTTTGTGGGTGTGGTTGTCTCACGCTGACTGACACACCTTTCAAACTATAAAGGGAATGGTATTCTCATCAACCCTTTTAATTTACTTTCGAAGTACATGTCGGATCATTTCGAAATGGAATTTGATGTAACACATAAGGACTAAAAGTACAATGTATATTATTTTCTTTAATATACATATTATTTTAACTGGTTTTACATCAAACTCCTTGATTAAAATTATTTTTATTAGTATAACTATCTAACAAAATGCTATTAAATTAATTGTCTTATCCATATTAAAATACGAAATAGGTTTGAAATGATTTTGTGTTCAAAATTCAATCGAATATATAGTTTGGAAAATTTTCAACAGTATTATTATTTTTATTATTACCAGAAATTCATATACATATCATTAACATTTTTTTAATATTATGTGGCGTGCTTTTTTTAAAGTACAATTAAATACTAAATGCAAAGCGTCATTGGTTGAATAAAATGTTAACTAAATTATGTTTTTGCAAACACAGCATGAATTTACCATATAGAAGAATCCGAGAGCATTAATATAATATAATGTAAAACTGATTGGTAAAAAAAATAACACAAACTTTCTTTTTTAACGAAGTATTATTCTCTTCTATCTATACAACTACTGATTTTAAAGCGGTCGAGTTTGTTATCTCTTTTTGTATTAGTTAATATCAATGAGCCGTCCCCTAGATATATAGCCGTTTGCATAATAAATAATGATTTGGAAAGCCAAAAGAAAAATGAAAACTCAACCTATTGATAATATATAGGTACTCTTGTGAATACAAAATGTACATAGTTGAGTTAATATAAATATTTATATCTTAACATAATACGTATGTATAGTGCCTGGTGTGTTTGATTTTATTGCATTCTATATATATATATATTAATCATAATATATCTCATTACTCATTAGTATACAGTTAACTTATAAATATTTTTTTTATTTTGTTACAGGTGAGTGGGTTATTACAAGTATTATAACAAGTATAAGATAGCAATCGTGAGTACATAAAAAAATTTAATTCAATTCCCAACTTTTGTTTTAAAAGACTTCATAAGTTTCCAGTATACTTAAATTTTTAATTTTGTCGGTAAAAATCGTACTCTATTACAATAATGGGTACCTATACTATATTGTATGCTTTAATATAACCCAATAAATTTTAAAGTGTGTGCTATCGTATAATATGCATTAAAAATAGATAAAATAGTTACAAAAATATGATTTTTTGTTGTTGTTATTTTTAAATAATAACAAAGAAAAAATAAACACCATTAAAGTAAATAAATCTTCAATGCAATAGGTACTATTCAAAACGAAATTTTGAATAAATTTCTTAGCCGATGTCTTCTTATTTTACTTATCTACGATTTATAAAAATAAATTCATTTTAACTCAAAAATATTACCTAAACTGAGAAAAAAAGCATTAAAAATCTTTATCCTTGAAATAATGGAACATTATACAAATTTTTTGGAATTCTTCTGATGCATTACACAGATGTATAGGTTAATTTGCTATTTTTTGTGTATTTTATAATAATTAGTAAATGCTATAAAAACCGGGACCCCGAAGTATATCTAGGTATAGAGCTGTTTAGTCCTTTGAACATATTCAGATTTACTAACAGAAACTTTTCAGTCTGGGGTTTAAATCTACTATATTCATTACATTACAAAGTAAAATTAAATTATGATTATCAAAGTTGAGGTAGTTAAAAAAAAGATAACAATTTTATTATGTCTATATATTATATTTGATGGAAACTATTATTCGAGTAATTTTATTCTGTCTGCAGTAAGAGAAGGCCCATTTAAAGGATACCTTACAATGTAAGGTAATAGTGAAACATTAAACGAGTATAAATTAATGCCGTTTGAAAAGCAAAAAATGTACGAGTAACTGTTAAGGATTATTATAACATAATACATGTGTCATATAGCACCACCTGGTATATAGTATATACGTACAATTTAACATCGAGTAAAGTTTTTCAGTTATTTAAACATTCGAATGATCGGTCCAATGAATATTTTACACGTTAACAAATGATAATAGTTTTAACATGGTTTATACGGTTTTGTATATGGTCGAAGTGTATAAAATGATTTCAAGAAACTATAGCGAAAGGTTGATGCAAGATAGTTGACAGTGATCATGACTCCTATTCCACTTCCTCCTTCGCTCTATACATATTATATTAACTTACAGTGCATGACTTAACTAGTCAAACAATAATGTACCTTCTTGCAAGATAATTCGTGTTTATCTACAAATTGTTATTTTATGAACAGTTTAAAATAATAATATGTCTTCAATTTTACCAAATCATATTAACTTAAGTACTATTATATGCAGTAGGTATGCGTATTATGGCAATATAATGCTCGATAAAATGTATTTTGATATGCGTATATTACCTATATTTAATATATACCAGATACCTATATAGCTAAAGCTATAGTTAGGTTGATGTATTTAATACTAGGGGAATCCATATTATGACGTCGTGGTTCATAAAATAATACCAGTGTTAGTTATCTAGGGAATACAAATGGTACCTATATTGTAATACGAAAAAAGTAAATTACTAAAAAATCGATTATATATTGCTATTGCTACCGGTTTGTGGTTTTTATATACCTAGTACGCCTTAAAAATATTTATCACATTAATAAATAACTTCCAACTTATATTAACTCCCTCATATCAAACCTTGTCACTCTCACAATTCCTCCCTATAAGGCTCAAAAGAAAGTGGTGTCAAGATATTATTATTGTTTACAACTCTAACAACAATTAAATATAATTAAAAAAAAAAACAACTAGTAAGGGTAGTGTTACCATTGTGTGACTCCTCTCATCAAATCGTTCAACTATTATCTAATATTCTTATTGTTCCTAAACGAACCCATTGTATATATCTATCATAAAAATAACAATAATAATAATAAAAATATTAATAATTGTATCAGCTGCTGCTATATATGTATTTTTCTTTTTTCACTATACTATGGTAAAATGTTTTTGGAGTCAGATTTGTTGACATGAAAATGACAAGAAACTTGAGTTATGCGCATTACAAAAACCTTCCTAGTTCATTTCATATGCAAATTAAACATACTCATAGAATTTGTGTGAAATTGAATACACGACTCGGGTGGGTTTTCAATCAAATTAACATTACACATCATAGTTAGATAAATGGTTTTCTTCTTTGCATTCATACATAAAACATTAAAATCCTTTTTGGATATTTTTTAGCACAAATATATAAGATTTATGTATTTCTCAGTATAATAGTTAAATATTTAAAAACAATTAATATTTATTTTATGCAATTAATTGTATTTATTTCGTTAATTATATAATATAAATTAATTTTAAAACAAAATATTTCAGTCGTCTTAAGTAAAATACAAAAACGAACGCTTAAACACGTATATGTATGTGTTATTGGCCATAGTTGTATTTCTGAATGTTTGATCTCGTTTCGCAAACTACAACTTGTCCAGAACATCCTGGTATCGGCGACCGTTACAATTTCTAAAGATCAGTGGTAACACGTTATCTGTGACGTTAGCCGATGACCAAGATGAACTAGACAAGTTATAACTTTCACTACGTATGTTTCTATAATTTCTATATGAAATACTTTTCACGAAAAATATAATTAAAATTAAATAAAAATGTATTTCATTATACAAACAAAAAATACTGTTATCGATATGGGCTAATTTAAATCATGTTCCTATGACCTAGTTTAAAGGTTGGATGTTTTTATCCCTTCAGAAACCATACAAAACGTACTCGATTTAACTACGTTTCCGTATACTATAGTACTATACACAATATTTTGTATCTAAAGTATTCTTATTTTTTCCCTTAACGCTTAATGTTGTCAGCCATTATAATAAAAAAAGTGATAAAAATATTTGGAATATGATTTAAGTATTAAAAAAAATAATAATAATTATACAATGAATGAAAACGATTTTTAAGAATGTTATTTTAAATTGTATAAAATGATAAATACTGTTACTGGCAGTTGTTCCCTCGTCAAATCATATTATTTTCAACTGTCATAGATTTTTTTTAAGGTATGCAATTTTTGGATCGCTTAAAGGTCACGCAAACAATGTTATGCTGACAGAATTAATCAATTGCTACTATTTATTTATTTATTTTTTTTTTTTTTGGCACGTTTTCACCACTGGTACCAATCATTCCCCATATACATATTAAAGCATTGGGCGCCTTTGACGCGCTTTCCATTAGTCATTTTCGTATGCTAGAATCGACTCATTTGTCATTAAAACACGCTATGTCGAGGTTGAGTAATGAAAATAATGTACCAAATTGTAATAATAATTGATTAATGCGAAATACCTTTTGTGGAAGTTATAGTGGGTGTGAGGTCTTGGGTAGCGGTGAAGTGTAGTTCAACGTGTACAAAAAAAAAAAAAAAATAATAACACAACCCCGTAACCCTTCGCTATATGCTAAATATTAAAAATTAAAATGATAGAACCCCGCCCATGTTAGAATATATTGTTAAGCTTTTAACATGAAAGTTCACCTAGGAAAGAAATAAATATATCCTGATAACCTTTTTAACACTTATTTTTGTTTAACGATTTTAAATGCATCAATTGTATTCCATAGTTCGTATATAATGAGGATTATATTTGCTGAATTCTTTTGAAAAATGGTTTTTCCAACCTCAAATAAATGTTTAATTTATTTATTTAAGCTGTTATTAATTTGCATAATTTGTTGGTTTTTGATTTCTATGTTTTTGCATAACTTTAAAACTCATCAATAACATTCCAGTTGTTTTTTGAAACGAAATTTATTTAAAACTATTTTTTAATGAAATAAGTTTTGTTCTAATTAATAAAAAAAAAAAAAAACTATTAATCCCAGAAATTAAAATTTTAAGCTTAATATTGAATTTTAAATTTATTCCTTTACGTTTTATTTCAGCTTTGGCTTGGTAGCTTGGTATATATATATATATATATAAATCCATGTTTAAAATGTACCTTGCAATTAAAATGCATTTTATCCTAAATAAATAAATCGCCTTAGGTTTTTTCTTCGTGGATTTATAATAGTTTACTAGAATTATTTATTACAAATAGTATTTAATTGTTTACTTTACATTACAATTAATTATTTGTAAAGAACTAAACTAATAGTATTACTGTCTTAAACATAGAATCATCCTTTTTTATCCTTTTTCTAAATGAGTGAAAAAGTTTTTTTTTTGACAGTGATCAGTCGTAATTCAATATTTTTTAGTTCCCCAGAATACTAATCTAAATAAAAAATATCACTTTTTCACTTTTTCTCGTTGGTATCTACAGTTTTGTTTTTAAAGAAATGTTACAGATTAATTGTTTGGTGACGTAAACTTATAAATTTTGCATTGTACTACTATACGATAAATTGTGATGAAGGTAATAACTAATAATAAATTTATCTTCGAATTAATTATGAAGTCTGTTCATTTATTTATATTATGTTTGAAGAAGATGTAAATGCTTAAGTATGATATATAAATAAAAGTTGACTATTTTTACCTATTTGTTAAAATTTCCTGCATGATACTTACATATTAACTTTTTTATTCATGCATTGTCTTGATTTATAATCTATCAAGACGGATTAAAAACAATGAATGTATTTAATATTTGTTTATAAATTAAATATATTATAACTGTGTGAATAAACAAATAAATAAATACATACCAAACGTATAATAATGATCAAATAAAACTTATTCGATAAGTATATATTATTTATGTATAAAAAAAAGATGGTTTTATGTATTTTTTTGTAGTATAGTCTTGGGTTTAAAATTAAGTTTGTAACGGGAATTTAAAGGTATGTTGTTTTATGATCTCTTGCGTTTTTAAGTAGCAATGCATCTTGTACAATTTAATACTGGGATTTTTCTGTTAGCATCACACGCTGTCCAGAATACAATTTTTATATTATAAATGTTATGTAATAAAATAAATCTAATTTACGTTATACACTGGAGTGCAATGTGCAATAAAATAAGTGTAGCAAGGTCCCGATTTTTATTATTTATTATTATTATTATTATAGTAATTTAACATTCCAGACTCGAGCAACAATATGTCGTCATAATGAAAACGAAAGAAGGAAGGCTGGGTCATAACTTTCAAAAAGTTCAATATGTCCCAGCTTTGTTTCCCTACACTGGGTGTGTTACACGTTTAACGAACTGTTTTTTCGCTGTTATATATATATATATATTATATTATATTATATACAAAAACACATATACAGTTGGCATATCGATAAGATGGATTTTATATTTTCCGTTTCTGTATAGTCTAAATAAATAAAAACAAAATGAAATAATAATAAACGTTGTCTGACGCATTTTAGTAGACCCACCGGAAAATCACATTTGTGCCGGTGGGGGGATAAACAAATGCAACAAAAAAATAGTCGCTGTTTTCGCTCAGTATTGTCGAAGTTTACATTTGAACACGATATATCGTGTAAACAGCGACCACAAAGCGATACGATTGTATTTGAGAACATATGATATATAGGTAACTACAGAAACACAATAATTGTTGAAAACTAATTCGATTATCCGTATAGAAATACCCATCTACGTTTATTCTATAAAATATAATGTACTTATATGAACGATCTTGAAATGTATATCACATATATATTGGCTCCGCGTTGAAATCGTACGTTTGCTTTGTTAAGTCCCAAACAACTGAGTATATCGCGAAGATATTAGAATCGTACCACAACTAAAATAAAATACCAAATATGCATATTGTTAACCTTTTTATAATATGTTGAATTTGGATAAATTTTTATGAAATTAACTTAGACTCTTGGTAAGCCTCATTTAAATAATAATTAATTGTACATCGAGAAAGTTTCTTAAATTATATTCTTTATGTTTAATAATTTTAATCGAAATATAATCTAAAAGGGCACCAGAGTGAAAGAATTTAAAAGTATTCATACTAACATCTCTAATCTTTTTAATAATCTTCGCGATTTATAAAACTTTCAGTGCACAAATAAACTGTGCGCACCTATATAATTTTTAACGCATTTCAGTAGACCCGCCAAAAATTGATTTTCTTTTCGGCGGGGGGATAAATTGAATGCAAAATAAAAATATGTCGCCCCTCATTTTTGGATTTTGTTTGAACCACTTATATCCCAGAAACGGCGGTGATACATATACCTAATCTATAAACACATCTCTGATCTTTTTAATCTTCGTGATTTACTAAATGTGCAGTGTACACATAAACTACGTGTACCTATGTAATTTTTAACGCATTTTAGTAGACCCGCCAAAAATTGATCTTCTCTTTGGTGGGGGGATGAATTGAATGCAAAATAAAAATGTGTCGCCCTTCATTCGTATTCGGATTTTGTTTGAACTTCACTTATATCCCAGAAAGGACGGTGATACACTGATACATTTAGTCTATAAGCACCTATGTAATATAAACGAAAAAAAAACATATAATACGTTGAGACGGGATGATACAAATGGTGTCCAAATGGCAATTGTGTATAAAAGCGTTTTATAGCGTTCAACAAATATATAATGTCGACATCGAATGTAAATGTCAATGGATTACACGTGCACATAAACATAACTTTTTTCAAGTTTTACTAAAGGGGTTTTCCGCAAAGGCCATGTATATTCACCTACCCCTTGTATATATTCTTCCAACCAATACGTTTTACGGCAGTACGTTACAATGGTCGAGCAGGTCCTATGTTGTGTATATTGTTTAAAAAATGTCAGTGTAGGACGACATTTAAATGTCACGTCATCGTTAAGGTCGTTTTTGATAGTTTCTACGCCACTCGCCTCCCTCGAGGAATAATTGTAGTATTATAGTAGACGCGTACGAAATAATATAATTGGCTGACCTAAAACGTTTATAGACGTCCACTATGGACCAATTAGTTTAGAGTTAGGCATACACTAAAATACGCATGACTCGTCGTTAGTTTTATAAGCAGCTTAAATTGTTGATCCAAAACATCTGTCCGAACTGTACGAGTTGGAATTTCTAAATTAATTACTTGGGTCCGACTCGTAAGTACGACAATATTTAACAAACATGAAAACATGCCTTCCTGATACCTCCATTACGCTACTTCGATATCATACAAGACTTGTGCAATAATTTACAGTTTGAAGTCTGAAAATATATTTAGATTATATTATATTATATTGTGATATATTTTACGTTGGAACAGTATAATTTTACTAATTTCATATTGAATGTGTCGCCAATGGCTCTAATCTATATTACTGTGTATAAATATTTTTAATCTCTCAATTACTTTTTAATGTTTGTTTAAATTTATTGCCAACAATGTAGTTTTAATAAATCCAGAACTCGATCCAAACAAACACCGTATATAGGTATAAAAGTTAATTGGATTATTTTAATTGTAGGTATAACAAATAATTATTATTATTTACACATATATTTTAGCGGTTTTGGGGAGATATGTTATTGTTTACACATTGTTGTTTTATATTATTATTATTACCGTGACTCAACTTTTGATGGTTGTCATATTCAAATCATTTTAACGAGCAATTTAATATAGAACCTACATTATACCCTTGTCGAGAGCTTTAAGTATTAAAATCCCATACATCTCTAAAGTCTACAGAAATCATCCAAAATCCTTGTTTCTACTACAAATGTCATAAACAATAATGCTATACAGTGAGAATACTTGGAGAAAGTTACAAGTTAAGACACATTTATAAATTATAAACAATATCCTGAGTAGTAGGTAGGTTGGACTTTAAGATAATGGAGTTTGTGTGTATTCAAAATATTAAATTGATATAGGTGTAGTCCGGACTTGGGTTTCCTTACACATATTTTGAATATTAATTAAGTTTATGATTTTGATTATAAATTATGAAACAAACGAACATCTTATTGGGATAATATATACAACAACACACGTTGTAAATTACTGTTATCACTAATAACAACTACCTATTTTAACCGTTAAATAAAATTAATTCGTTTGTATTAAAAACGTGTTCATTAAATGTAATAGAGCTGTATTAATGATAGTAATTTATAAATTATAACTATATTTTTATATATATTATGATTATTATAACAATACTATAAACAATAAGACACGACATTTGAAAAACACCGCTGAATTGTATATTGAAAAATTTGTTTATTGTTTGTATTGTTGCGTTATTGGGATAAAAATATAATATGTATAAATTATATTTGCCCTTATTTATTTTAATAAGCAATGCATGGTGGATTATATTTTGTTTGGTCGGGTTATTGAAATATTGCTAGAAAGCTAATAATTTAAGCACCGTGGTGGTGTCTTGGTTGTTGTATACTTTTATCGAAAAAAAAGGATTTCGTTGAGGAAAACATCCATAAAGCCGTTACCGTTGTGTGTTGGATACGCGACTATAATATAATATTACGCGATGAAATTCCATTATGTACCTTTGGTGTAGGGGTGGTTGATTAGTTTCTGCCGGGCATAGAAAAAGCATAACACGCCACTTGTATATACGCGTAACACTTAAGTGGTTTTACATTTTTTCCCTCGTGAAACTCAATTTTATAGTTTAAACATCTAGAAACGGTATATTTTATTTTGATTTATTTTTAAACTTATTTTAACATTTATATTATATGAAAAAAATCCTCGCGTTAAAAACTAAACAAACAGAAAACGTATAGTATTATCAGTATTTAAAATTAAATCATAATATATAATTGAGAATTTAAAGCTATTTTAAGACTAAAAATATTTATGTCTTTCTCAGTAGTACGCTTTTCTGTGTTAACGTATACATTTATTACTTTCTGTAGATCAAAATGCTTTTGCGCCGTTAAAAAAAGTATATGTTTTTAATTGATAACTAACCGGAATCATGCGTCATAGCTAAAATATATTTCTTATCATATTATATCCGTCCCAGTATATACGCGTTAGCAATAGTACTTTTATCGGGTATATAGAAATCGTTTGTTTTGTTTCAATTGAACAATTAATGTCAGAATAATAAATCAACCGCATTGCAACTTAAACATTTTATTGTCAGTCCTCAACGGGGTATAGTTGTCCCGTTACAACAACGATACCGCTTTCCTGTCGGCAGCGTGTAGAGAAAACTTCACTGAAGCTTACCACGCAAGCCATCGATGGCTGCAGTAGATAATAATATAATCCTACCCCGGTTACAAAACCTTTGACCAACCGCATTATAATTAGATCGTTTACACAAACTTCGAAGGACCGTGCTATACATATATCAGCTGGCAATCTTAAAATGTACATAACTTTAGAATGTAATCTAGAGGATGTAGTGGTAGTGTATACGTATGTATTATGGAGAAGAGAGAGAGAAAGAGCTTAAACTCAAATTAATTGACAAACTTGCTACTGGTCGTGTAACACGCAATATATACATATTATATATAATATAATATTAAATATACATAGTGTACACATACCCCATTATATACTGCTACCTGCAGCCGTACAGTGCTATATAATGCATATGACTGTACCTACTAAATGATGTTCGAAAACACCTTAATATTTTTATTTATCGTCACACATTAATTTAGACGACCCCGCGTATATGTGAATTAATATTTTACATTTTAATTGAATCGATTATACGTAGTAGGTACAAGTTTTACTCTTGTCCCTCCCATGTTTATAATATATGCGTTCTAATTATTATATATACAGAAGATAGGTTTTCCACGCGTACACACATACACACACACAAAACTTGTGTACACAACATCGTATCGTTGTTATTAATGTGTTATTGTCACCCGTTTCAATATTTGTCTTTAATTTGATATCTGTATATGAAACACACAATGCGCATGGCCCGTCAATTTGAGTAGTATTCTAGATGATTAATTACTGTGCACGGACGACAGATAAACCTATAAGGCCATTGTTATGCCCGATATTATATTCGACTGGGAAATTCTTCCACGGGGTTATGCGTTTTGATGGTTCGGTGGTGGTGGTGGTGGAGGGGAGATCAACTGCTGCTGTCTGTCGCCGGCGCTACCGCTACTTGCCCGTTTATCCCTCTCCCACCCCCGCCCTTCGTAACTGTATATAGACTTTAGAAGTCATGGAAATGGAATTTATTCCAATCCAACAAATTCTAATGGATTTCAAGGACCGTATGCAAATGAAGAGTCAACGACGACTACGCGATGACTGTACCCAGCAGATGTATATTTTGAATGGTTTTTGATTTTAACCGATTTTTCATTAATATACGTATAGAATCAGAAACAATAAGATCGTCTTCGTCTTCGCTATGTTGTTATCGTTATTTTCATTTTATATAATGCTCTCTAGCCAATAGAAACAATGTTTAATAACAATAAAGTAAAAGAAAATACCTCTTATTTTTACTATAACAATTTATCTCGACGTTTAGTTGCAAATAATTATGATTAAAAAAATCTAAAAAAAATCGTACTTTATTGTATTACATTAGGCGTACTATTTAATGTGCACAATGTCGGAGATGTTAAACAGATTTTTTTTAATTCCAAACAATGGAGAAAAAACATTTTTTGAAAATCTCATTTAGTTAGACTTTTTTTTTTTGTATTTAGATAACTGATGATTATTATATATTTTATGAACTGTTCATTTAAACCCGGTTTATAGTGTCA
This sequence comes from Aphis craccivora, assembly GCA_009835225.1. Classification (NCBI taxonomy): domain Eukaryota; kingdom Metazoa; phylum Arthropoda; class Insecta; order Hemiptera; family Aphididae; genus Aphis; species Aphis craccivora. The sequence continues at coordinate 82,812 of VUJU01000375.1, forward strand.
AAAAGATAATGCCATATTTTGTGTAAAAATATATGTACGTATTAAAAAAAAAAACTTTAAAAATTAATTTGTATCGTATTTTTTTTGTATATATAAAAAAACCGGTCAAATGTTTTAAATATATTCAGTAAAGCTTTTAACAAAATTTCTGTTAAGAAAGATTGTGCCTGTACAAAATTGCATTTTAATTTTGTATTGTAACGAAAATATGACATATATACAACGGTAGTATATGTAATTATAACTGAGAAAGCGCTAGAGAATTGAATTACTATCTTCGCAAAAACTATTTGAATAAACCTTTTTAAATTACATCCTGGATAGTGGATACATCATCACTTATCTCACATCCGTCCCTGTGTCGACTATAGTCGATGGAGGGGGAAGTTTGTCGTTATTCCTAATCTTTTGCAGCTAACCGTAGTCAGTAGTTTTTAAATGTGCCTGAATAATAATAGTGATTTATTTGGAACGTAAAACACAAAACAAATTTATAAGTAAAAAAAAAGATAAATTTTTAATAAGTAATTGTAATTTAAAAAGTATAGTATTATTGTCCCTGTTAATATTTGCACGGCCTTTTAAGCACCGGTTCTCCGTAGAACCGTCTTATGTATACTAGATTTTTACAGTTTCGTTTTTCTTCGAGTGTAACAAACGAGTCCCTGGCAATTTCCCCTTCCACACAGCCAAACACATAAGATTCGAACACGGTTTGTTATTGTTTTTTTTTTTATCCTTGTTGTGTGTCGTCACTAAAAAATCGACGACGAAGTGTTTCCGATAAACCTAAGACAATACTTCCGGGCGCATTATTGAGTGATGTGCGTGCAGGAAACTCCGCATCGCATTTACCCGTATATAATATATTATCTAACTGCATATGACGGCCGCACCCGACGAATATACATTGAGCATATATCTGCGCGTCGCATCTGTCGGACATAAAGACGAATCACGGAGTTAACGAACCGTTTACATCCCCGACGATTTGGAACATAGCACCTGAGTTGAATCAAAGAAAAAAAAAATGAAAACCAAATAAATACCAACATACAGTAACACAAGTCTGATCTATTAACGACGGATCGCGCTCGTTCGTCGCTGATTTCAACGTCTATTAACCTTTTTTCGGTCGATCCGAAACGTCGGCAAACCATCTACAGATGCGCCTCCGTTTGGAACATTTCGTTCTGGTTTGTTTTTACCCGATAGCGTAGTAATCCCGGTGTTTTTATCTGTCGATACTAACGTACATCAGTCTACATTACAAGTTAATTATCTATTGTTGGTTCCGTTCTTTTTTTACTTCGATATTGTTTTGATTTATTATACACATTTACATACGCTGCAAGTTTACATTTTTTTCTCCATATTCGTGATTGTGTTATTGTATGTACCTATATATTAAATTGTAGTTTAATAATGATAGTATATCAGTCGTGTCGTGTAATACACAAACACATTCGCAACCGTTAATTAATCAATTAATTCGCAGACTCTTCCACCCTATTCGTGTAAAGTTTCACATCGAATTAATTTCCCTTTGCCCTCTGCACAATCCTACCCTTTCCCCGTCGTTTTCGTCGTCATATCGCCGCAACGTGTGTAATAATGATTATTATTATTATTATTACTAGTATGTTCTATATTGCGCAGACTGATCGGTGTTTGTTTTCGTCGTTTTGGTCGCATATAGGTACTCGTATTTGTTGTACGGCATTAGTGATGATGGACGGTGTATTTTAAGTACGGCATCGGAGGGTGGTGGACTCTCGAATCAATAACATTCGTATACGTATATATATTAAATTCGGCGTCAAACCCCTTCACATCCTTCGAGTGTCGCTGCGAGGCAGTGATTTCGCTCTTGAGTTAATTACTGTTGTAAACGTCTACGCCGGTCATCGTCTAAAATGCGTGTGTCCTGTTACGATAACGTCTCTTATTTTCGATGTTTTTGAACGTGTTTTTGTCACGGCTGCGCGAAACTCGAGTCTACAGTCTATACTCAAACCCGAAAGTCGTATTTTTTTTTTATTTTTTATCATTTTTATCGACCCACAACCCTTTTTAGTTCGACAGTTTTGAATGTATTTTTTTAATATTCATGAATACGTCAAATACTTAGCGTATATATTTATGTCTGTGAATATTTACATAAAACCTATTTTAATATCTCTTTTATTTATGTATGGACGCTTGAAAAGCATTCAAAATTTTATTTCCAAAAGCAACTAATCTTTTTTTCGATTGAAATTCCGATAATTTCTTCATATATTTCACCGCATAAAAATCTAATATTAGTGAATTGTATTTTACTTTATACTCTTGCTGCAAAGTTTATAGATGTATATTGTATAACTTTATATATTATTTATTTGATTTTAACTCGCATTTTTATCCCGCTCTAGCTCCATAGTTTGCGCACTTTAACTGGGTAATAATTAATCAAAACTTCGTTTATTACTGTTAGTCGGCTTACCAATATTTCCTTTACTATAAGGATCTATAGAAAATATTTCAATGTTTTGTTTAAACGTCATTAAAATTTTAAAGTTTTCGCCTAAACACTTAAGAATCAATAACTTTTAAACAATATACTACAATGGTGAATAATAAGTATTACAACTTATAATTATAATTAAGTATAATAATTCTTATAATGTGTCGTTTATTTACTACTGTTTCATACCTATGAAACATCCATATTTTTTTATATAACAATTATTCGATCATTTATTTGTTTTAATCTTGTATGAGTTCAATACTATCAATTCGTCAATTAATTTCTGTTATAAAGAACGCAGTTAAACAGAACAACTGTAAATAATTTTATTTTACCTAAAATATTCGTGAACGTGAATCGTTCATTGATTAATCGATTTATTTATTGAGTGTGGTTTATTTATTTTTTAATTCTCCAAAAATTAAATACCGTGTACGTTGTAAAAGTGAAACTCCACTCCGATTTAACTACTTATTTCAAGTTTATAACAAGTTAAAATAACCCATCGTAAATTTAATCACGACTGTTAATACTTCACAGTAGTTTTAAAAGCTTTGGTCATTTCAAAATACAATTATTTTGATTTCTATATAGACCTATAACGTAACAATTTCCATGATTCAACCATAAATTATTTACATTCATCGTTTTCTTTTAACATGTCTTACTTTTAAAAAAAGAATTAATTTATTATTCATATAATATATTTATAGCCAATTTATTATGTATGTAGTATGCACCTAATATATTATTAAGTTAAATTATGCCATGTTTATCAAATACTACTTCGTGAATAATAATAAAAAAAAAATAAACTTTCAATACTGCTGAATGTATTCATTTTTCTTCCATAATACTATAATTTTGTATTATATTTATAAAGCTGTGCACAGAAAAATAAGACACATTTTATTTAAGAAATAATTTTAAAAGTTCTATACATATACAAAATTTAACTTATTCTTTTGATCATTCATCTCGCACAAAAATAAACTTGAGCGACAAGGTAAAGTTTTTGCTTATATGGTATACACTATACACACAGATAAGTATTGAAAAAATAAAATACTTCTCTTTTATGAAATGATGATTAAATACAGAACTACAAATATATTTTTTTTTTCTGAAACAACTGAATAACATGAATTTTAAAAACGCTTTTTTTAACAAAAAGTTTCAAAACTAAGAATTATTGCAATTAAAAAATACTCATTTTATCACAGAAAGATTAATTTACATACAAACTTAACTTATACATTTTTACTTATAAGTTTAGGTATAGTTCTATTCGCTGTAATGCAAAAACTAACATATCGGTTCTGCTGAATGCAAATTTACTACGTTGGACCTATATGGTTATCAAATATGTGCGTTATAATATTATAACAATGAATTGCCGTAGTTAGCTTTGGACTTCAAGCGCACGTTCGCATAAACATTTTACGAGCATTCGCTGAAAATTGCATCCGTGTTAAAATTTCTAGAGACAACAAATAGCATTGTAAATAATAATACATTATAAATAAATAAATGAACCGTTGTATTTCATTTTAATGACCACTACGCGGTGTTTGGGTTAAAAATGTACAGCCAATCAACCCGCAAGTCTCTTATCGCCGTCTTATTTATAATATATTATTATTACAGCGATTATTACATGTAATGTTGTCGTCGTGTGCGCGAGCGGTGACCGTTGATGTTGCTGCAGGTAATCGCCAGGTATATGAAATTTTGATGACCAACAGCGCGCGCCCGCGCACAGTGTATGGGCCAAGATCCCGTCAATGGACGCTTCTTGTCTGAGAGAAAAATTGCATTCGATCAAAATTATATAGTAGTATTGGTAGTCGTCGCGTAGTGTATAGACCTTACCACCCTTACGCCGTACCCATATAAAATATATATATATATAATAATAATAATTGACAACATCGTATTATTATCGTCTCGTACATGATATTATATTTATATAATATAGTATTCCCCAGAGGGATCGTGCAGCGTGTGTATAATATATATATATATATACGCTATCGTCGTATAATATGAGTAGAGAAGGTATTAAAATATAGGTAGTAGATAGCTGCAGTAGAAGTGGTAATAGTAGTAGTACTTCTTACACTATATATAATATTATATGACGTAGTGGTGTGTGTATATTTGTATTATATATATATATATATTTATATGGTATATAGTCGGCAAAATGATCAATTGCTTTTCCCGGGCTAAGGGCGCGCCCGCGAAATTCCGTATATCTACTCCCCGCAGTGCGACGACGCGCGGTGAAATACAAAATTGCTTTTCTAAATACCTCCGATATCGTCCGTGAAAATGCCTGTCATTGTCGTAGTATTCGTCGTCCCGCTCGTCCATTCTCACGCTGCGCACATAACTCTACGTATTTTTTTTTTCATTTCCCTTCCTCTCCGCCTTTTCTTTTTTTCGAGTACCTCTGTAGCTAATACCCGTGTCAAATTTCCTGTTAACCACTTTGCAGGTATTTAACACTTCGCCCCGGGCCCCCCGCCTCATATCTTACTCAATCGGTTTCCGTAGCTATCTATTCGCCCGTACGTGATCAGTGACAACGACGAGGGGTGAAAGATGCGAGGCGATAGAAAATCGTATATTTTTGTCTCCTCACATTCTGGCTTGTTCGTTTTTGAGGAGAATATACCATAAAAAATGGTAAGCCGAGCATTTCTATACTTACGCGCTTTTCTCGGTTAACTACGGGGTGAAAAAAAAAACTTAAAGCTTTTTAAACGAAACGATATGTATGTATATTGTATAGACGCGTTTTCGGAATTTAAACAAAATCTGTAGTTTTAGCGTCCGACGCTGTGAATAATTGCATTTTACCGCGGGCGAAATACGAATGCACATATTATTATTTATCCGTACTTTAAATTATTTAATCTATATACATAATATATTGGCGGTGAAGAGAAAAATACACCAGGAATGAACGAGAGGGAGAAAATGTTGACAGCCACGTTAGGCGTATATTTATTCTTTCGGTATGTCTATAGAAGATATTGTTTATCGAACGTTTAAGAACCTTCAAATCGAATTTCCCCCGAAATACAACACTTATTCCTTTCAGCGATGGTGTAGCCTTTTTTCTCAGCGTGACACATATGTGGAGCGAAATAAAGAACGATGGTTTTATTATTTTTTCTTACTTTTAGTATAGTAACTTACCCATTTTGTATTATTACAATAATGCATAACTCCGCGCTCTTCAGCCATTGCGTCGGCATATACTTAGAACGCTTGTCAAAATATAGTTGAAACTTGTACGTTTTTACAATGATATTTTTTTCCGCCCTGTAGTTTTCACGCTTATGTACATATAATATAATATATATATATATATATGTTTATTTTATTATTCGCGTTCTTCGAGTAGGTATTGCAATCGCGTTTTAAACGAATGGGCCATGAACTGTTTAGAGTTCTATGTATGTGCAGCAGCGCATATGTAGGGTGAAAACATTACCATTTTTACTTCGTTCTGAAATCTGCAACCGGCTGTAAAAAAATATGATTACATTACACAAAAATATTCATAGCGATTCGACGTATTTACACTCCTGCAATCTCTATCCTGTAAATGCTAAAACCCCCTAAAATGCTATTATACCTTCACCTTCAGTACCTAGCTTTATAGTTCTGCACATGCAGGATATTGCTAAATTATTAAACGCGAGCAGCAAAAAATAAAAAATAAACTTTAAATGTTTATTTGTTATTATCATTATTTTATATTTTTTTATTATTATTATTATCAAATACTGTGTACGAATTGCGGTTGCTGAATGTTACTATAATATAGGTAACGTAAAAAAGAAACGCTCGTTTAATTATTTAAACTTTATATTCATACATTGTTTGTATGCATTGTATTATGTATGGTTGTATACTTAGTGGTTCTAGGTTAAATAAAAGAAAAACTACATTTTCTATTCATTCCATAATAATATATTCAAACGGTTCATTTATTCCACTAGTTCAGTTGCTGTTACGTAAAAACACATATATATATATATATATTGTATTGTTTTTGACATTTTAGTATTCGACCAAAATAACTTACCAACAACGAGGATATGAATACACTGTGTACCATCGTATATTATTACGCACGTATACATGTAAAAGTATTCGTCTGAAAAACATTATTATATTATTTTGTTCGTTACTCGTAAAATGAGAATGTCAATTTCACTTTTGACCGTTCTGAAAAATAAATTAATATCCCATCGATGACGTTAATGGAAGTCGACTTGACATAAAAAATAAAATTGATTATATCTTCGATGATCCGACGCATAATATTGTTATACAAACCTATAATGGTGGTAATAAGCTTTCGACCTTATAGGTTGTATGGTGTTCAGCGTAGCCTATTATTATTATTATTAATATACACCTATTACACTTATCAGTCGC
>VUJU01000375.1:89828-102440 GCA_009835225.1 Aphis craccivora
ATATATATATATGTCATATTGTAATTTGCATATACACTATGTTGTATTATGTTCACATACTTATAGGTACCGGCGATACGATTGTGTTCGATCGTATTTCCTCGCGGAATTGCCGTGGATCGTTATATTTTCGTAGTTCAAGGCAAATTTTCGTCCCAGATTTTGCCGTCGCGGAGTGTTCGTTATTCGTTAATTTGTTCGTCGAACAATAAAAAAAAATAATAATAATAAATAAGACATCTCCCGCCCGTCACGCGTTTCGTTGAAAATATAATAATGTACAAAAAAAACAACGAACAAAAAATGAATATTGTAAACCTATGTCGGTGTATAATATTTATAATCGCGAAAACATTACATCGGCTCTTTTTAGTGGATATAGGTAACGATTTATTAATAATGTATGCGCCTGAGCACGTCGTCGTGTTGTTATACTCGTAAAAATTGTGTTGAACCAACACGGTACAACGTGCACGTCATATAATGACGACAAAATAAGTGTTTGTTTTGTTGTGTTGACGTATATTTTTATTATCCCTCCGACATGCGATGGCGTACGTAACACAACAGTAAAAATCTCCCGATCGATACGGAATTATAATATTATAATGCGCGCATTGTAAAACGCGCTTTACAACGATTTTGTCGTTATAAACGTGTCACCGACGGTTTACTCATTCGTTTTACGCTTTTGTTCAGCAGCTGTTCCGCAACCATCAAGCGCAGCAGGCAGCGGCGGCGGCCGCGGCGGCAGCGAATCCCGCCGCAGCGGCCGCGGTGGCGGCCCAACAACTGCAGCTCATCCAACAACAGCAGCAGCAACAGTTCCATTTGCAGCAGCAACAGCAGCTGGCCGCGGCGGCCGCTGGACTGGCGGCCGCTGCGTCGGCACCGGCCGCGACGCCGGTCGCCGCCGCCGCGGCCGCGGCCACGTTCGCGCCTCCGGGCACGACGGCCACGACGCCGTACATCATCAACCCGCAAGAACCTTACATGATCGCCGGTAAGTGTACCACACACGACGCGCTATGCTTTAGCCGTAGTCGTTATATGTTACACATCACTGATAATATAATATTATAATAATATATAATATCGGCGTAAAAAAAAAAATGCATTCGTAATATTGTAATAAGGATATCAACCGAGATAATACCTTATCGATTGAGAATTTACTCGACTACCATAGCTGCGGAGCAGTACTTTTGCACGCCTAAAAAACAAATTAGAACCGCCGTGTATTAATATATGTCAATATCCAAATTACATTGACACGGTGTCAACAATGTTTTACATGTACATTAATATTCATTGTGTTTAGAATTTATATTTTATGTAATTTTAAAATACCACTAATACAATTCGAAAAAGCGTTTGAATTCAATCGTGCGATGGGCATAGGTATAATTATTTTCCCTTCGACTAAGCATTACGCCTATACACAATTTTACTGTGTCAATTTTATATGTTGTTACCTTTCATTGTACTTGTTTTTATCCACGGTATATTGTTACTTATTTTTTTTTTCAAGACAAAATTGATTTTTTAAATTTTTTTGTTTGACCGAAAATAATGAAGTATTCTTTTCGTTTATTTTTATTCGTGTTCCTTTCATAATGTTTTTCAATAAAAAAAAATGCGAAAATAGTGTGGTAGTCTGGTAAATGATCAATTGATTGTCCAAATAATATGTAAACACCGATTATAATATATACAACGTCGGCCTTGCCAACAAATTCCTGCACTTCCTTTCAGAATAACGTGCGCTTCTCGTATCTATTGTTTTTCCTGCCTGGTCTTAGTCAACCGATGTTTCCTTACTGTCCACAAATTGTAGAATTTTTGATTTTTCTGTAGATAAGATTATTTTATTCGACCTCGTTGTACTCTGCCCGGCTCCGAGAACACTATTCCTGCGGCTCTCAGTCGTCGTCATGACCAGTTTCACTGCGGCCGGTTGTCTTAAATCTATAACCAATTTCGTTGTGCTTAGTACCCGGCTGTAGGACAGAGTGTATACGCGCATCATTCCTGTATACTATTATACCTAATATCATGTTGTCAAGTCAACTGAGTTCTGTATATTATTCCTGTGACCTATTCTAATCATGTACTTCCGTTTAAATGAGCAAGTTTCCTTTACTGCCCTTCGTATACCTACCTATCCTTCTATACAACTCTTGATTTCCACGTCGTATGTGTATAATATTATAAAATCATCGCTTTCGTAATAACTATTGTATATACACCACGCGTTTTTGAAATGTACCTATATATTATATTATAATAGTATTATTATATTGTACCGAAAAATGTATATTTCGAACGTTTTATTACTATCGTGTGCGTGCGTGCGTGTTTTGTCTCAATAAAGGCTTTATGGGCTCAGGTCCGACAGTGGTGCCGCAATACTACGGCGTGCCGTGGGGCATGTACCCGGCGGGCAGCATCATACAACCGGCCGGCGCTGCCGGTCAACCCGGCGCCGCGGCCAACGGCACCAACACGGCCCAGCAACAGCGCAGGCCGATGAGCCCGTCGCAGGGTGACGGCACCCAGTACCAGGTCATACCGGCGTTCTACGACCAAAACGGATCGCTGGTGATGACTCGCAACGGCGGTCAGCTCCGACTCGTATCGCCCGCATCGGTCATCGTCAATGCCCAACAAGGTACGCTATCCACACTTGACCCTAAATATTATATAAATCGTATACATTATTTTAAATTTTTATTTATAAAATAATCCTTCTCACGGAGTATTATTGTAATTATTATTATTACGCCTAAACTTTAAGTTGACGTGTGTGTGCGTGTGCGTGTGATATGCAAAGCGAAAGTATTTTCATTATCGTTTTTCCCCGCGTCGTGTCGCCGTAGCCGTCTCCACCCGAAACGTTTTAATTATCAAACGACGGAAGTAACGACGCCGCACCCCCTCACGCGTATTTGACGGCGTATTTACTTTACAGTTTTGCGCGTATAAAATTGTCGGGCTAGCAGTGTTTTAATATAATATAATATTATGAAATACGCTGACGAGAGTAATACGCTATAAATGACTATATTATTACAGTAAAATAGTTGTTTTAAATGCGGGGCCCGCGTGTCGTCGTACCGTGTATATTATATTGTCATTCGTCTCGACAAAACTGATATCGACGGTAAAGTAACGGTGTATATATAAATGACTACACAAAAGAGACGTGTGTGACGACCATAATATTGTATTAAAGCTATACATATGTATAATATATATATATATATAGGTAGTTAAGTTGTGCTGTGCGTAAATCGAGACTAATGAATTTTCCGTGGCCCTATAATTAAATACAAGAAATCGTGTGTGTACGTAAGAAAATTAAATGCCTTCGTAAGCGCCCGTTATTATATTCCACCTCCAACGCCGATTTTACCTCTACTATCGCCACCTTTTTCGTATTATTGGTGTTTTATTTCGGGGTGTTTTTTGACAGGACTCCAACCACAGCCTCAGCAGGCGGTCGGTTCGGCAGCCAACAACTATTCGACCAACTTGACCTCACTGACATCCAGCCTTTCGTCGCTGGGGGTCAGCGCAGGTACGTTTTTGCCTTCGTCACCGTTGTCGTCGTTGTTGTTGTTGTTGCATGTCGCATTATATTGACATATAATATAATATCTATAGAAAAATATCTATAATACGCCTTTGCGAAATGCCACAGTCTGCCTCGGCCGTTTTTTATAACGATTAATGATAATAATATAACAAAAAAAAAAAAACACGTGGTATAATAATCTCTTATAGCATGCAACAGCAGCCGCAGCGTGTATAGGATTCGTGTGGATTAATGTTATGTTTTTCATTTAGCGACGCCTTTTATAATAATAATATATTCGTGCAGTTTATTAAAATATGTGGTTTTTGTTTAAAATTTTATTTTTATGTTTTGCACGCTTTCGCATAATAATAATAATAATAATAATAATATTTGCTGCCGCCCAACATTGTCACACTACACACTAAAAGATCTCCCGAAGGATCCAAACGCTTTCACGCGACCTACAAAATATACTATCCCTACACTCGTTTTGTGTTATACACTTTTGCGTTTAATAATAATAATAATAATACCTATCATACCGCACTTAACCGCCCCACTCATACACACTAACCAGCACTATTACTGCTGTACTACTATTATATTCATCCGCTCATCAAAGTGTATACATCCTCTGCTAGTAAAATAAAAGAGACTCGAGTGCAAGTTTTCACACGTTGTTTTACCGCTACCCCACCTGTTATTATTATTAATACCCGATTATACATGTTTGAGTGACACGATTTCTCATACGAGTAATTTTTTTTTTTTTTAAATGACGTTTTGTTATGTATAATATGTATGTTATAAATTATAATGATATTGTTTAGATTGCTACTACATGTGTATAGCGTGTACAATGAGCGACTATACCTTCACTTAAAATTCATTCTTATTACATTTTCCCACCTGTTAACACGATGATATTTGCACACTATAGACTTTTATATATCTTACACGTACTAGTTATGCTGTTACACTGTTACTTACACTAGCATGGCCTAGAATTAAGTGTAGGTATGTGTAACACGATTTTAAAAAATTCTATGCCATCAAACTATTGACGTCATCCATGTATAATGTATATTAATAAGTTAGATAATAAGTTAGTAAGGCCCGAGGAATTGTTTTTTTCTACCTTCCACCAAAAGCGACTATGCCCAGTGCCTACCTATTGACCGTATAATATATATTCTTTGCTGCAGATTCTAAATTTTCCATTTGTTGTGTGTGTACCTACTGTAGTTTCCAACGAAGGAAGGAGTAATATCCTCTATATAACCCCATATTCACGCCACTACAATTTTTTTCATCCACGCTCGAAATTCAACTACACGTTTAACCTATAGCCGTACCTATTTAATATACACTCATATTTAATTTTACGAGTATACCGTTTCTCTGTTAGGTTTTAATTTTTTTGATACTTATTTTTGTTTTTAATAACCATTATATCCTACTATTATAATTTTGTGTTTGCGGATTGATGGATTTGTTACTAAGTATACCGTCGGTGGTCGTATTTGTAGCTATATTTGTTGCATACATAATTAGTAGAATAACCGTCATTGCCGTGTAACGTGCACGTGCCCATTTAAATCTTCGACCGACGGGTTAATTAAAACGGAAGTATCGTGACAACACGATCAAGATGGATGTGTTCGTTAACCGCCTCTATGCCTCGGCGTACGGGTGAAGAAACGCACTAGTAACAACTAACACTGGTGAAATTTATTACTATTATCATCCCGTCTTAAAGTTTTAGGGGTCGATTAAATTAAACCTGAGTAGTAGGATCATAAATTTTAACATAAAAACACGATGCTTAAGGCACAATTGTTGTTCAGTTCTCGTGGATTTAATTTCGCAGCTTTATTATTATTATTGTTATTGTTATTATTATACACATACCTATGCACTGTGGGCGTCGTAGCGTTTTCCCGAACAGTAATAATATTATGTACACCTAACACGAGTAAATACCGCGTTGCGTCCACCCTGTATAGTGTATTATATTAATTATCATTATACGCTCGAATAATAAAAACAACGTTAACATTTTTTTTTGTTTTTTAAATTTATAATATTGTATTATAATAGACGTCTAGTTATTGTTTCGGTTTAAACTGTAGATTAGCCGTGTATGAGTTAGGTGAACAATACATTTACTCGACAATTAAAACTGCAGTGTAAATGACACCACTGCTTTTGCGTCTAATTGTTATGTTTTATCATCGCATATACTACCTACTGACAAATTCATATATACTATATATAAGCATGTATTTAAAAAGCAACAATACTTACGGGGCTGTTTTTTCCCGCGTGTGTTTTCGACAGCAGGCGTACACGATGTCAATGTCAGTCTTGGTCTAGGTTCCGGAAATGCCGGCAGACGCGATTCCTTTGACCGTAATACGTCCGCTTTTTCACCGTCCATGGATTACGCCCGTCATAAGTGGCCACAGTACAACACACTGGGTATGTACATATATTTGATTTTTTTTCGTATTGACCGTGGTAATTAACAGACTATCCTCTGTCTACACTATACAGCGTCCCAAAGCCCATTGGGTCTCGCCTCGGGATCTCTAACTCCTCCACCAGCTATGGGCTCCGCGTCCAATTTACAGATGGGCCTCATGGGTTCGGCCAATAACACCAACAGAGGTCTGATGAACGCTGCGCCAGGTGCAGAAGCCATGTCCAAGTTCAGAGCTAGTGGTACGTAATTGTTTATGTATTTAATATAATAACGTTATTTATGACTAACATAACACTGTGTCGATATTTGTATTAATTTTATTTTACTTTTGCAATAGATTACGCTATGGGTGGTCTAGCCGCTAACGGAGCCATGTTTAGCACAGCTGCAAATCCGAACAATACGAATTCATTGTTCAACAAAATGGGTGGAGTTCGTGGCAGTGCTTCTTCGTTGGGTGGTTCCTCCATAACGTTGGACTCAAAACCGTCCGGCCGTAGCAGGCTCCTAGAAGACTTCAGGTAGGTTACCTTCTTAAGAACAGTCTCTTGTCTGCTGTAATTTAGGGGATGAGCTCACTGAATAAAGTGTGAGGGGGGTAGGTTTTGAAGTATTTAATTTATTCTATTTAAAAATGTTAGAATTGTGTAATCGATTACTTATTTTACTCTATAATACTTTTTGTGCTTGATTTTATGTTATTTAAAACATTGGTAATGAAAAATCATATAAATTCTGGATTAAATTTCTATTCACTACAAGATTAGAGCGAAAGGTAGATTAATGTCTTGATTATACGTTTAACTGGTGTGGCTCATCTCCCAACAATATACAGCATGCCTCTGATCAATTAATCGTAATCGATCCAATTCTCCTGCACTGTGGCAGGAACAATCGTTACCCCAGTCTTCAACTACGAGACCTCACCAATCATATTGTCGAGTTTTCCCAAGACCAACACGGCTCTAGATTTATACAACAGAAGTTGGAGAGGGCTTCCACGCCTGAGAAGCAGCTGGTGTTCTCAGAAATATTGGCCGCTGCGTATAGCTTGATGACTGATGTGTTTGGCAACTATGTTATTCAAAAGTTCTTCGAGTTCGGCACACCTGAACAGAAATCTACATTGGCGCAGAAGGTATGTCGTTGTTGTCACAATACATTATATTATTTCTGAATAATTTAAATATTTCGATGTTCTTATATGTCTTCTTAATTTGTTGTACTGTACATCAATTAGGTACGTGGACATGTATTGCCTTTAGCGTTACAAATGTACGGCTGCAGGGTTATCCAGAAGGCATTGGAAAGCGTGGGTGGAGAACAACAAGTGGAAATAGTACGTGAGCTAGATGGCCATGTTCTAAAATGCGTTAAAGACCAAAACGGTAATCACGTAGTTCAAAAGTGCATAGAGTGTGTTGATCCACACGCTCTCCAATTCATCATCAATGCTTTCCAAGGACAAGTAAGTGATTTTTAACTACAAAGATCAATATTAATCATTGGATAAAAAATGTGGTATCTACTTAAATCTAATGGCATTTGTTTTCTCTAGGTCTTAACATTATCAACACATCCATACGGATGCAGAGTCATTCAACGTATACTCGAACATTGTACATCTGAACAGACAGCACCGATACTTGACGAAATGCATCAACACGTTGAACAATTGATACAAGATCAATATGGAAACTATGTGATTCAACATGTATTGGGTACGTTTGCAATAAACCTGGTCTTGTTATATTTTAAAGAGTACAATTTGTATTAATATGTAACTGCTCTTCGGGGTGTACTTTCTTTGGGTTATGTATTAAATTATTCAACCATAATTTCATTTCACAGAACATGGTAAGCAAGAGGACAAATCTAAATTAATATGCTCTGTTCGCGGAAAAGTGTTGACACTGTCCCAACATAAGTTTGCATCAAACGTTGTGGAAAAATGTGTAACACATGCTACACGCAGTGAACGTTCAATGCTTATTGAAGAGGTTTGCGGTTTTAATGACAAGTAAGTAGCCACAAAAATTGTCTTTATATTCTATTTATATTGATATTAAATTGGATTTTTGTTTCTCACCATCTAGTGCTTTACATGTAATGATGAAAGATCAATATGCCAATTATGTAGTGCAAAAAATGTTAGATGTATGTGAATCTTCTCAACGTAAGGTGCTCATGCACAAAATCCGTCCTCATTTTGCATCATTGCGCAAGTACACATACGGTAAGCACATTATTTCAAAATTGGAAAAGTACTTCATGAAGAGCAATCAACAATCAGTGCCTGTATCTGAATTGGGACCTATTGGACCACCAACAAATGGAGTGCTTTAAACAGTTCTATATTTTCTACTACAATTTTTTTTTTATTATTATTATTATTGTATCCCTTAATTAGTATTTTGAAATCCAAATTAAGTTCTAATTACTTTTCTTTTATTTTTAAATTACTATATTATTATTACTCAAAGTTAGTGGGTTTAACTTAATTTTTGTGCATTAAAAAAAAATTATTATCCAAATTTAGTTAGCAATATGTGGATTTGGATGGTTTTTTTTTATTATTATTTGTTAGAAACAAAAAAAAAAGTAAATAATTACTAATTAGCTTATTAGTGTGGGGCTTTAATGTATCTTAATATTAATTACACTTTGAATACAATATGGCAAATACGACAAATTTTTTTTAACAAGTTCTAATATGGTGACGTTTACAAGGTATGTATATTATAAAAAATTAGCACCTCATTTTGTGACCTTAGTGAATTTCTTATACAGCGTTCGTGTATATTTTGCTTCCAATTATATATTATAGTGTACAAAAAAAAAAAAAAAACCGGGTCATCTTTTTAAATAAATTTTTTTTTAACTTAACAAATGATTGTGTATAATATTTTGTATATCATTTTTATTATTATTATTATTATTATATAGTATTTCATTTAATTTTTTAAACAGGGTTTAAATTAGATTTTGATAGTGAAGTTTTGTTTGTTTTCTGTAATATAAAATCAAGTTTCTTTCTCTATATAAATATTATGCATATATACCTATAAATCGAAAGTAATTCATTCCTGTAATTTTTTTTTTATAAATACGCTGTATAAAGAAATTATATAATGTACACATTTAATCGCTACAATGCTTGTTTTTTTTTTTTTGTTATATATATATAAATGTATAAAATTGCATATTTTTAAATCTGTGAAAGCCATTATGTTTATGTTGTATATGAAAAATCTGTAAGCTAAATCCTACCAGTTTTGGGTACATAATTATTTTTATTTTTATTATTATTCTGTCCGTACTGAAAAAAATTGGTGATAAATGTGTTGTATATAAATTTATGTTTTTATATATATACAAAAATTATCCTGTCATTCGTAATAACTAATAATTTTATATAATTTTATAAAACTCAAAACATGTATTTCATAGACGCATAAGTTAGACTACGATGTTCCTGATAATATGTACATAATGAAGAAATGTGAACATAATCTTTTTTCTCAAGTGATAAATTATAAAAGTTTTCTTTTCTTTTCAATTTATTTATTAAACATATAAAATAAATACACAAATAACTCTTTTAAGAAGCTCCATTAACAGGCTGGAAAAATTAAACAATTTAAAATTGATATTATATTTTATGTTTTGGTTATAATATGTATGAAACATCTAAAAAATAAAAAAAAATTAAGACTGCTAATTTTTAGTGTAATGTGTAATTAATCTTTTTTTTTTTTTTGTAATACAATAGACTTGTACCCGTCTATGAACTTATAAATGAAAATTTTGCTTCAACAAAAAATAATATTGTTTTCCAGAAATTCCTTATTTATTTCAATTTCTATCAAAAGTTAATTAAAATAAAACTGTTGTCTTGGCTGTTGCCTTCATTTAGTAACTTTCCATTTTTAAAAGATATCGCAGTTTTATACATTTGCATTTTTATTTATACTTGTTTAATTATACGCAATCATTATTCTAAAATATAAATTCCATTAATAACAGATTATACAATTTTTGCATTCAGAATTATTAATATACACATTTTTATATATGTTAATATTATATTTCTAAAATTTTAACCACATAATATGCAATTTATATTTGTACTTCTTGACTACATTACACGCATCCTTTAATTATTAGAACCATATACACCTCATTCATATTTTATTTTTAATAAATGGGGCTGTATTTATGTGTGAAATGCTATTCCTATCTATATTATACATGTTGTTAATAAATTGATCAGATAGTTGTTTTTCAAGAAACGCTTAGTATAATATGACCATAATATAACAAATGTCTATCATAAAATTCTTATATAGGAACTAATTCAATGATGTGAGCAAAAAGTGTAGATCCTGATTTTTTCACCTTAAAAATTAGATGTATAATATTTCTTATATAATATTTGGAATAGCTGTTATAATAAATGATTAATAGTATTAAATATATAATAATAATATAAATTAATGAAAAATATTCCCATATTTATGTTCCCGTATTCCCTTTAATCCCCTCGTAATCTATTTATACTAGTTTACTAATATAATAATATTATAAATATATTTTGATTTATATTTTTAGATTTATTTTTAATTATAATTTTTCGTCTATTATTATCTTATTTTTTTCTATATATTATGTGTACAACTAATAAAATAATAGTTAGATTATTGTAGAAATGTTAATGTGCGATAAATCATGCATGGAAAACATATTATTTTCAGTATAAATGATTAATGACATAAACTTTTAAAGTTTTAAGTAGAATACACGTATATAAATAAAATGAATAACACAGCCTGTTTACTCTATGACCATACAACGGTTATAATTTTTACTTTGTTTATCTGTATTTTAATTTATTATTCCTATGTAAATTTGTATGGGGTTAACTACTAACAATTTAATTTTGGCAGTGTAAAGAAAACGTATAAAAGTTATATAATTCATAGCAAGACTGATGTGTAAAGGTTTATTAATATTTCGACAGTGTAAGTAAAATTGTTCATTATTATTTCCATTATATAATATTTATAAATATATGAAAATAATGTTATAAAGTTATTAATTTTTATTAGGTTTTTTTATTCTAATTGACGTTTTGTTAGTTTTTTTTTTTCTTTTGTTATTTTTAATGACTCAGTGTATGAATTTCTCTTTCACTATGTATTTAAACAATTATTATATTTATTTTAATTTTTTTTTTTTAAGAAATTCAAAACAGCTTTAAAACTTTGCTGTGGTTTTAAATATAAACATTATTATTTTATAGACCCTATTCGATTTACTAAGGAAATATCGTAGTGGTATTTGATTAATGTAATAAAAACTTAATATTTTTAGTATATATACTATTATATAAATATATACATATATATTATAACGCCTGTATATTCAAACTTAAAATTTTTTTGTGTATTGGTATAGTGTAACATTTGAATTTGTAGTTATCGTGTTTATTTGAAGTTAAAATTTTAATGCTATGTGCACGACAAAAAAAAACCTAAAAAAAATTATAATATTTGTTATATTATATAAATTAAAAAAATATATATATTAGTAATATTATATAAATTATAGTTCTCTGTGTAATTTGATGTAATTTGATTGTAATGTTTAGAATTTGTGTAATAATGTACTATGTAAAGGTATATAAAAATATAATTAAAAAAAAAAAAAATGGTTTTATTATTTATTCATTGTATTATTGGAAAGTGATCGTAGATTTCAATATTATATTATTTATAATGGACTGCTACCTACAATATTCAAAGGATATATTCACCAATTTCAATTGGCTTATCAGTATTTCAGCATGTAGAATACGTGACAATCTTATGAATATTAAAACATTTCAACTTCTATATGCCTACATACATAATTGCATATATTATACTTGAATCGGTAAAAATATACTAACAGATTTACGTTTCTAAATAATTTGCAATTTAGTAAAATTTAAATATGTCTACTCTACAGTTAAAAAAAAATTTCCACAAGTTCTCAATTTTAGCACTGTGTAAAATGTAATAACTTAATACTGTTCCATCTAATGCATCTAGGGATTGACTAGGAGATAAGCGATCCAGTAATCTACAAAAATACACTAGTATAGTAGTGATCAATAAGAAGAGCTATAATGTGAATACACTAAAACCCCTAAAATCTTGTGATAAATTCATTAAAATCTCAAAACAGCTAGTATGAAATCCACTATAAGTATATTAAAGAACCATAATTTCAAATAAATACATTAGGAGTTAAAATATTTCAGTGGGTACATTTGCTGATCAATTATCATACATACTCATAATATGTTCTTTTGTAAAGTTTTTTGGTTATTTTAATTTTATTATTTATTGTATTTATACATAAAATGACTTTTCCTGGGTGATTCATCAACGCCCAGGCCAAACCGCTGGGTCTAGAGACTTGAAATGTTGTACAGAGGTTTCTCAAGCAATATTGAGGCCCACTAAGAAAAGATTTTTCAAAATTTGCATTTTAAAGGGTTGCT
>VUJU01000376.1:0-52321 GCA_009835225.1 Aphis craccivora
TTATAATATTATCATATATATATTATGTATTTATATATTATGTACCGTGTGTGTTCGAATGTATGAGAAAAGGTGATTAAAATTAATTGTTATGGAGATCCAAGGTATAGGATATGTGATGATTATCGTGATTCGTTACTGAATTTAGGCTTTCTCGAATTTTTAACATTAAATCTTTTCGTTTGTTTTTTAACATATTTTGAATTCTTTTTTGTTTTGTTATTTTACATTGATCATCTTTAGCAAAAGATCTAATGGTCCACAATATTATCATTGACGTTTGGTTATTTTAGGTAGGTCGTAGGTATATTATAATTTGATATATTCGATGATTTATACAAAATTTATACAGAATGGTGAACGTTAAAATGTAAATCCAATAATTACAATATTGTATTCAGTTATGAGGAAATATTGTTGATCATATTTTTTTGTTTTTTATTATATATGCGTATTAAGTTATAAAATATATATGTACCTATATCAGTAAAAACATTTTATCAATTTCTCAATTTCTTAAATTTTTAGTTAGATAAAATATAAATCATTTAGGTTGTAGGTACTAACAAAACAAATATCATATAAACTTAAAATGTTATTTTTGATAGGTGTTTATTTTCTATCATAATATATTACTGCAGTAGACAATTTATAATGCGTCCGTTTACAAATTTATTATATTAAGTGGGAATCAATACTCGAACTTCGAAGTCAATCAATGTAAATTAAATTGTCTAACATCAAATAATATTTATTTCAAGACAGCGTATGGCTCGCGTTTGACTCAAATGTTTTAAGTTTTCAACAGTAAACTATAAACTTTCCACTATAATATAATTAATAACTATGATAAAAATATTGTTTAAGGTTATATGGGCCCCATTTGATTGTTCTAAACTTTTTTGCTTGTATTTCTCAATACTCTGTGAAAGGTGCGGAACCGGTTTTCGCGTGACATTTCTATAGCAAACGAAACCGGGCGGCAAAACCCTAAAAACATTACTATAGCCGTCTATATAAATCGTATTTAATTTATATGTTTACAAGTTCATTAATGATTTCCTACAACTGTTAGTGATTTGTATTTTGACTTAACGGCCGAAAGCTTTTAAATGTTATCTTTTATGTTTCTTTCCCTATCATAGTGTTTACTATACTTTCGTGTTATCATTCGAGTAACTGCAAACACGTGTAGGAGATTGTTCCGAATTTATTTGGTTTACTTATCTGTTTATCGAGAACATATTGTATTTTTTTTAATTTACCATTTTAGCTATGTACTAACTAGTAAACTGATGAAATTGCCCTAATCACCGGATTAATAGTATAAATATTATTAAAAATATTATAGATTAAGAATCAAGATAGAACATTGAGTATCTATAACTATTACATTTATACATAAAACATAATATATAATACATATTACTTCGTCTACACTAAGTATTTATTTTAAATTATTGTTTACTTCGTATTTTTTTAATCGAACATGTATCTATACAAAGATTTTATAGTAGTATATATAATGCTATTTATAGTGTCCTTTATAAATCATTAATTTGGCTTAAGGGTCTTCGTAACCGACATAATCGATACTATTATACGTTAAAAGCTTAGTTATAAACTTTATTTCATATGAAACAAGAGTGTTTGTTAAAAAATGTGATATGATTATCATTTCTCATGAAACGATAAATTTTAATTTTAATAAAATTTTATTAGATACCTAAGTAGGCTATATTATATTATATAATTGTTTATAATTTTAAAAAGTCATCAAATCACAATATCATGTATGATTATAATATTGATGTTTATCATTTTTACTAAATTATGTCCAACTGTAATCTTATTCATACTAATATTTATCTTTTAAAATTAAATGAAAATGAATAATAAGTGGATCATAAAACTTACATATTTTTTATAAGATTCTCATTCTAGTATTTATATATTTTATCCGTTTGGCTGAATAAATACAGTAATAGTTATTAATTTCATACTATTTTAATAACATTCAAATTGTCGTTAGTAGTTTTTAAAAATAAATTAGAAAGTCCTAAGTCGTACTCATAATAATAATTCATAAATAATAACAAGAAGGACGCTGGGCTTGGAAATTTGATACACGTATTGTTCATCGAGGATTCGTTCTCCAGACGGCCCCTTTGATTAATTGCGTGCAAAAATTAACAAACATCAACCGTTTGTTTAATAAGCCTTAGACTACAAATTATTTGATAAATTAAAGTAAAAATCAGATTAAATGTAACATCACTATGGTGTATAACTCAGCAGCTGTTCATAAACTTTAGGAATATGAAAATCAGTACTGAAATGGTAAAGTAATGTATACTATATAGGTATGTAGGTCACCCGAAAATGTCAACAACATACTTTATTATTGAATAATAATAACTGATATTGTGACATTTTACTTTTCTATCTCTATTCAATAAGCAAACAATATACTAACATAAATATTTTTTTGTTAACTAAGCTAAAGTTCGGTGTACCAAGTTCGACGTGTACCATTTACAGTATGTACAGTATCTATGTAATGGAGACGTTATACCTAGTTGGATTTGATACATACCTAATTAATTTATTTATATTTACGTATAGCCACGTAGATATATGTCGAGATATATGTATATTGTACTTCTTTGTTTTATAGGTAATGAGAACCGATATTTTATATTGAATTGTGAGGTATTATAAGGATAATATTTCTAAAAATTTTAGTTTAACGGTTGTTTGTTTCGTTAAACTACTTAATAGTATTAAAATTTTATAGTTCCGTGTATTTTTTCCTTAATCTTATGTTGTTTTTTGTCCATGTGTTTTTCTAAATTTTCTTTTGTGTGCATCTAAACATAAGTTTATGCTTATGATTATCCTTATATAAAATCATTATCTTGATGCTGTACGATGAAAAGTGTGGTTTAGAATTTCAAGACTTTGTTTTAAAAATCATAAGTATAATAGTGCGAAGAAAAATGATTATAACTTATTCTTAATGTATATTGTAAATTGCATAATAAGCACGGCATGTGCCCTTTGTGATCAAAGAAGAATGAGCGCCTTTCTTTTGTCGACGTTCTAATTTTTGTTTTTGGTAATTCATCTGAACCATTATTATTTTTCTATGTTTAAATACATATAGACTGTGGTTTTGACCGATAGGATATAATAATATGTTAGACGTTACAATGACTCGACTCACGACGACGGCGACGACCAAAATAGAGAGAAACATTGCTGATTTGGATCAGATCCACTTCAGGACTTAATAATTTTCTCTCCACCTTTGTTTCTGCCAAAGTGTAAAATTCCATGCATCCCTTTTACAGTAGTCAAATTAGACCATCGGCCATGAATTCGTGTTTCCCGCCATTGGCCGCTTTAACACTGAAAGATAAACGCCGAAATTCCTCTTACTTGGAGACCACCGGAAATCAAACCAGTGGAAAACCTAACGTTATACAAGATATGGAAATGTTTTATATAAAGCAAATTGCTCATAATCTTAAGGTAAGAACCAAAAAGAATTTTCAAAAACATTTTAAGCGTATATATATATTGTTCTTATACATAACAATATATATGTATATATCTAGTGACGTAATTGATTTAACAATTTAACGTTTTTGCTTATTAAAAATATATTATATTTTACATATAATAAGTAGTAAAATAAAGTGTATCATCTATTAGATATGATTTATACGATAATTATTTAAAAACCATGTATAAAAAAGAGGTAAGTAGGTAACCGTCCTACTGTACAGTAAATGTCGAGAATATCTCATTATTGAGTAAGTCTCTTTAATAGTTTAATGTATATGTTCAATTTTAAATTTAATAATTAATCATTTCATACAAAAAACGATTTTTAACGAAGACATTTAGTCTATTACCTATTACATTATAGGTAATAGCCCTGGTAATAGTATATTATATTGCATGTATAGTATAGTATATTTATATTGCTATTATAGTAATTTATTTTTCTATTATAGTAATATGGTAGGATGAATTAATTTTTACCAAAAACATGATTGCATTTAAAAATTTTTTTATTTGTATATAGTTAATAGTTATATAAAATATATTATGTTTAAAGATTCAAGTACTGATTAATAATAATTTTTAATCACAACAAAATTACTAAACCCGTTATTCTTTGTTTAAATATCTAATTTCATCCAAATTTGAATTTAAAATGTGTATAAAGTTGTGTTTTATATTTTTTGGTTACATTATAATATTATATAGATGGATGGCCAACTTTAAAAGACCTATGATCGATCTCTGAGGTTCTTTAGGTTGTCGCAATTGAAGAAAAAAGGTTGTCAATAAAAAAAAAAATATATATTTAATAATATGTAGCATGGTATATTGTACACACATTTTAAGTACCTATATAATTAACAGATATCAGATTATAGATTTATTTTTCAGAATTATTTATTGCCTTTTTTTAAATCTAATTTTTATATAGTAAAATATACAAAGATACATTAATTTACAATAAACAAATATTTTTTTTTTCGGAAAAAAAATTTAAGAAATTGATAAATGGTATCGCGATCGACGTGTTGGCCACCCCTGAATTATAGATTACTTGAAAACCTTGTATACATTTTCAAACCTTTTTACCAAGCTATAAATGTTTTATATGTATTTATAAAAAACTAAACAAAAACTGTATTAAACACTATTTTGATTATAATTACTAATTATATAATAGATAATAATATATCGTATATTACATAATTATAATATATTATAGATATTATTATATAACTTTATGTTATCATATAATATGATTGATTGTAATATTATCATTTGCGAATTTTTTTCGCACGAGTGGTTTTATATAAATAATGATAAACAACTTTAGTAGGAAGTGCTCAATGATAAAGATTTTTGACAATATTTCTATTTCATTTACTGTGATTCACACGAGCATATAGTTATTGGAACTGTATCTCAAATAATATACTAAACTGTTGTTAAATTAGTTTTTGCATAATTAGTTATATTTTATTCTATTTTAGAACATACGGACTAAACTCTTTTGTACATAATAAGACATTATACATTGATATACAAAAAAAAAAAAAAAATAGGAAATTATAGGAATTTAAATATTATCATAATTTATTGTTGTATAACTTAAAAAGATTATATTATGTTAATTTATAAGGCATTCAAATCTTGCCATAAACATTGACCTCGTTGCTGTTTAATACAAGAAGTCAAGAAATGGCTACTCAAAGTCCATATTGATATTCTTCTGTGTCTTGTATCTTATCTTGAAATATCTTTTTTTAATTGATCGAAAAAATTGGATAAATTATTGACCATCGTCTTACCTACGAGTATATAATCACATTACATTAGAACTAAAGCCAACACATGTCTTCTTATGCTTAAAATTTTAATTTCAAATAACCAACACACAAATTGAATTATTGTGATTATTTTCATAATTTTTCTTTATCTGTTTTAATATAGAATAAAGTTTTTAATATTAACTAATCTATCTGAGAAATTTTATTAGAAGATATATCGATAGATTTATTTAAAGTCGGGGTTTTTATTAGCTTATTTTCAACCCTTAAAGGTTAGTATAGAGTAGCTCACAATTAAATAATTTAATTTTGGCTTACAACGATGAAATAATGTCTTGTTTGTTTTATCGTCGGTTACAGAAATAAAATAAAAATAAATAAATTTTATCGACTAATTTTTTTATAAATAATTTTGAATTAGTTATTTATTGTTATTCAAATATATTATAAAATAAAAGCCAATGCACTAATGTTTGTACTGTTTGTAGCTTATAGACCCTAAGACTACACGGCCCTTTTTAAAGAGTTTTAGTGATTGTCTTTAAAGATATCAGGAACCGATATAGCACTGTATTTTATATTCGTTTTGTTTCTGGATCGAAGTTGAGTTTCTTAGCTATAATAAGTATATAATATAACGAGTATATATTATTAGCATTATCCTATTCTTTGCAATTTCTGCAATTGGTAATTTACAAATTATGACTTATACTAGGTATCTAATCTATAGTATAGTTATATATTGTTTATAATAATTACTTCATGATAAAAATGTTTATCAATTTTTATTGACCATGTACTTTGTAGTATAATTATTACTAATTAACCAATTTTCAAGTTAAAACATTTCTATGAGCCTATGAAGATTATAATCATTAGTCACTATAATCGTTGATTTTTGCTCTTGTTCGATTTTTATTTTTTCCATTTATGTAATAATTTAGAAATAAGGGTAATAATTTATAATTGAACCTATAATACGATTTCTATATGTATACTCGTATATACATTTTTATCGTTTTTTTGCGTGATAAATCAGATGGTTAGTTATGCATATTTAGTATTTACCTGTAAATAGTTTTTTTTTATTTTGAATTTTTTAAAAAAAAAACCATATCCATTGTTGTTTGAATATTTCTTAAACTGCAAAAAAATTTCTCTTCTCGAAAAAAAAATATCTTTTAATATAATATTATAAACATGTAAATCGCCGTTCATTCACTTATTAATAATGATAGGATGCGCCATGATCGCAGTGTTCTTTATATTTTTATAATTATAACGTAGAATATCTTTATTTTTTCGTCGTACCGCCGTCGTTTAGTGATTCTTTTTTTTTTTTTTTTGGTCGAGTACGCGTGGGTACGGTCCGGTAAAATTCGCCATGCCTTTCGATATCGACCGTAGAGTTCGTTAAATAATAATGGAAAGACCCGTTATGATTCGACAAACCATTATTATTATGCTTCATCGTCATAGGTATATTATGTATTATTATTGTTACATACGATCACACGAGTTGATCGCCACGGCCCCCGTACGGACACAATATGCGTATCTATATGCGTATTATAATCGTCGTCCATCACCATACGCGATCGGCACAATGGAAAGGTTTCTGCACTGGACAATGCACCGCCGATTTACCCAACACGCGCTGCAGTATGTAGGTACTCGTTCATAGTCAGTCACCTCAGCAATAAACTCTCGTGACCGGAATCTTACCTAACCTGAGGACCAACTTGCTACAGCCAAATACATATGATTATTACTATTATATTGTTACTTTTGTTATTATTATGACAAATTGACAAAGTGCCCCATCATCAGGTAGCATATTATTATACAGGTCGATTATTTTTTATCACGAATCAGCCAATAACACAGAAAAATGTAGAATAGTGCTTATAATATTTTCGTTTGTTAAAAATAATAGTTCAAAAATTACTTTATTAAAAATATTACCCGATAGTTTGCGATAAAGGAACCACCCTGTGGCCTGTATATAATATGTATGTTATATAATAATACTATAAATAAGCACATGTATACCTATATCGCACAAACATAAACGGTTTATTAGGTGCGATTATTAATTTTTGTAATTTTTTTTTTAATGTGTTCGGAATTAAATTATTTTATGCGTAAAACGTTGAACAAACCGTTATTATTATTTTATATTATATACTTATATATATGGACCTCGCGTATTCGATATCCGCAACCGTTAATTAATGCCTCCCCAAATAATATCGTTTTCTCGCTGAAGTCTCTGCCGCACCGTTATCGCATTAGTATATTATATTACCTACTTTAATATAACCTATTTATTATACCGACTGATGTTCCAGTACAGATATATTATTAAATGGATTGGGCGCAAACCAATTTTTTTCTATTTTTTTGTGCATGACACGGCGTTAATCGAGTTCTCAAAATATATATTTTATACCTACGTCTATATAATTGTTATATATATATTATATATATATAAAATAATGAAAAACATAAAATTAGTAACAAGAAGAAAGTACACTTAAACTATGTTTGTATACGTATGAATTGTTTATAATACTCAGATATGTACATATAGGCAATATATAGTCGTATAAATATTTTTAAAAACGTTAAAACACGCAGTCATTCATTATGTCCATTAATATTAAAAACCGGAAACTATGTAGTGGCACCATCGTAATAACCGGTATTGAATATAATATGGCAAATATGTAATAGTCACGCTAATACAATATTTGATAAGAAATTTTTTCAATATATATATAGTATACCTGATCTTAAAAGCATTTAAAATTGAATGTATCTTTTATAGAAAAAAC
The DNA here is from genome assembly GCA_009835225.1 of Aphis craccivora. Lineage (NCBI taxonomy): Eukaryota > Metazoa > Arthropoda > Insecta > Hemiptera > Aphididae > Aphis > Aphis craccivora. The sequence goes on from VUJU01000376.1 coordinate 8,198, forward strand.
GAAGATACTTTCAAACTTCAAAGTAATATGAGTTGTAGCTAAGGACATTATTATGATAATATTTTTGTAAAATTCTACTTTTACTTCAGTAAAAACTTAACTCTTGTGATAATTACTTTTGAGTTATGACTTATGAGTAATATCTTATATCATTTTAAATATTTTAATGATGGTTTATAACGTATTATTATTTAAATTTAAAAACACTATACCTAATGAATTAGGAATATGCAAATATTGTGCCTCGTTTTAATTTATTTGGCTATTCCAGTGTATCATTTAAGTAAATGTCTACTTTATATCGTATTAAAACATTTAAAAATGTATTAATTTTATATTTGTTAACATTTAATATGTTCTTGATTAATAATCTCTTTAAATATAACTTATGTACCTACCTAATATGCATAAATCTTTAGTTTTACTGTATGTATATATTACAAAATATCAAAATGTAATATTACATAACGTATTAATATATATGGATTTTTTAATTTTTATACTAATAATAAAGTTATTCAAAGTTAAAAACATAATTTTTTAAAATCTATTTTAACTTTTAACTAAGCTTAAAGTCATTCTCTTTCTCTTTCTTTCTATTTAATGGCCTTATGTTACAATAATAATATGTCGTTGTTATTCATTTTAGATATCAATTACTCATCTAGAAATCATAACTTATTTCTTTACACGTTTCTGGTGTATTCAAGCTCTCTACTACTTTTTACAATACTTTCCATTGAGTAACACATGCAATACATAAGCCTGATTACGCCTATGTCCATTTGTAACCAATCCATTGTGCCGAATTTTATTTGATACTTTTAAATGAATGAAGACATTACATACGTATTGAACTACATTTTATGATTCTGTTATTTCTTACTTAATATGTTATTACCAATTTTAATTTGTTATGTATTTATTTTTAATAGTAGGAAAATAAAAATTAATATTAAATATATATTAGTTTTATGTTTGTGTTCAACCCTACAGTAATTAAATAACAGATTTTATAGGATTACATCATAAAATTAGATGATAATAGAATTTGGTTCGTGGAGTGCGTGCATAATTAAAAGCAGATAATCATTGTATCCACAATAAATTTGTATGAACCATTTCCGAACCATCGCCGTTTATGTGCGTAATTATTATTAACATACTCGTTTGCATTAATTAATCAAAAAACAACCGATGTTGGTGAGTCATATGTGGCATATTGCCCAGTCACAGTTACAGTGGTAGACATCAAATAAGCATAGATACAATGGAAAAACATACATCTTCTCTATAGACAAAAAAAAAAAAACAAATAGTATCAGTTCTAAAAGTACCATTTTGTCTCCTATTACAAATTTCTAATTTTTGTTTTGTTCAAAAATACACGCTCGTGTCATCAATTTCATTATTAGACTTTTAACTGCTTTATTATCAATATTATAAAATGTATTGTCTGTATGGAAAGTAAGTTCAATATTTTTGTATCTGACATGTTTTTCCAGTATTATTTTACTGTTATTACGATCTATATTCAAGTTAGTATTGATGGTAAATAAATTTGTTTATTATTTCATTTTTCTTTTTACTTTTCATTACTAGACTATACAAATATCTCAAATGTATGTCAATTTTCAACCTAAATAGGTACATATTAGTATTACTTTCAGTAATTTTTAAATTACTGTTAAAAAACTAAACATAGTTTATTGTATTTATCGTGTCTATATTCACGTTTTTTCACATTTAGTTTAAGTAATATTATAAAATAAATTAAATTATAAATAAACTATTCAATTTTCTAATCATTGAAATATATAACACATTTATTTTATATCGTTTTTTTCTTATTTTAAAGTGAACTATGATCATTTAGATAAATTTAACTGTTTATATTTAATAATAAATTAATAACAAGCAATAATCCGAGCTAATTAAGATATATTTATTTTAATGTAATTCCATATTATAGATGAGGTTGTTTAGGTATGTTGATTTTGAGTCTTAAAAGAATTATAATCAGTTGTAATTAAATAATTTGGATAAATTTACAATCAAAACGAATTTGGTGTTGAACCCGAATAACGCTTAAAATGATCATGATGAACACAATTCATCACTTTCAATTAACAACTATATATAGTATATATATTATATATTATATACTATTGGCATATAGGTACCAATTAAAAAAATAGTTTAAAGTAATTTGTGGTTTTTTTCTGTTCACCTATATATTCCTGTACTACAAATGTGTCGATTATTTTCTTTAAATTAGTATAATAATTTATGTTACCAACCAACCAGCATCTATTTTTTTTTTAAGCCACATAAACAGAACTGTTTTTAAGTGCGTTCTTGGAAGACAACAAATATTGAGTTAAAATCGTTTTAACTAGTTAATTGTCGCTCTTTCTCTATATAAAAGCAAGGGATTAAAAGTAAATATTTCTATGGTTTTTTCTTATTACACTTTTGTATGGAGTAAACTGTAGTTTATCGCCCTTCCATTTTTTTTTTTTTTGAAGTATAGAGTCGTCATGTCACACGTGTTTTGAATTTTATTATCATCTGCGTTGTAGGTACCTATGTAGTATGTACAAAGAGCCCACAGATGCTATCGTAGACACGTGCCTAGATGATACAGGATATTGGTGTGTCGGTTCTTTAACTTCCTGTAACCGTATATCCTTCTTATTTCCAGACCACCCTATTCTTACGGGATGTTCACTGTGATCAGAAAGATTAAATACGGGAATATTGTCTCTACTTATCTAGGTTTATATTTTTTATCCTGGTCACTGTGATATTAACAAATATGTACCTATAATTCAAATTTTAATTATAAATTAATATCGTTTAAAATTCGTTGTATTCAAGTAGCAATATAAAATAAATATATATTAAATAATATTATAATATTTTATAATTTATTTATAGTTTTGATAATTAAATGTTTTCAAAAAAATAAGATTTTTAAGTATAAACCTCTTATTTTAGTATTAGCGACCCTCCCCGGCTCCGCACAGGTGCATTACTATAGTAAATTATTTTGATATGTATCGTAGGGTTCAGCCAGCATTTGCAATGTAAGAGCAAAAAATGTATTTATTTACTACATCACATTAGAAACCTTTAAAATTATCAGTGTTTTCTACTATATTATGCATATTATATACATTTAAACCTTCCTTTTAAATCACTCTATCAATTAAAACAACTCGCATCAAAATTCGTTGCTTAGTTTTAAAGGTCTAAGTATACATAGGGACAGACAGCCAGCGGAAAGCGACTTTGTTTTATACTATATATTAGAATGAATTCAAATCTTATTATGTATCAATGTATGGAGATAAATATTTATTTAAGAGGACGCTACCCATGCATTTGTTGTCTCCGTCTTACACACACCCGATATAACAAAATTTCGTTCACTAGTTTCAATAGCGTGCTGTTAGTTTTGATATATTAGATTAAATTGACCTATTATCAAACTTTTAGGTAAGATAGGTAACATTATCTGTGCTTAAGCGTTGGTGATTTTTCAATTTTTTCAAGCATAATATGAGCGAGTATGCAGTGAAATATTATAAATTAAAAATGCTCATATCTCGCTTGAAAATTAAACTATAGAATAGAAGCCAACGCTAAGCACAGATAATGTTATTATATAAAAAGTGTATAATTGGTCAATTTACTCTAATATCAAAATTAACAGCACACTATTAAGACTAGTGAACGAAATTTTGCTATGGTGGGCGTGTGTAAGACGGAGACAACAAATGCATGGGTAGCATCCTCTTAAGCATAAAATATTGTAATATATTAAGTTACAAGTTATTAGTAGGGTTATAACTATACTTTTTACTTAAGTATCTATATATATGGCTAATAAAATTATTCGGTTATAAACCAGGTATATTAGTTATTTATATTAATAAAGTAATTCTGTACCGTTTTATAATTAAATTATACAGAGTTCATTTTATTTTATTTTGTTAACACTTATTTTTTATATTATAGGATTGTTTCCAACGTGAATGCTAAGCCTTATGTGTTATCGTTATATAATATAACGATGTATATATATTTATACACACATTTTTTCAATTTATCTTACATAGTAGTCGTTATTGGAAATTATTATTTGTTATTACCTATACACTTATATTAATCTAATTCGTTATAACTTATAATATACTATATACCTATGTAATGTAAGTAAAGTATAATATTTTAATTTATAAGTATATCTAAATAGCCTTTACTATTGGCCATTAACTAGGTACTAACAACCTACTTTGACCTTTTCGTTCTGTGTATGAAAATATATAGTTAAATTTATCTTCAATAAACTTTGTTGTTGCAGCGTGCAACTATATCCTTTGACCTTTAACAAACACGCTAAATTATTTTTATTTACCAACATTGTATATTAATATGTTATATATAATGTATCATGTTTGGTAGACCAGCTGATGTCAACGTATTTTTTATAATACACGTGTATGCTATATGTTGTACTTATATAATACATTATTGATATATCAATGGTCATTGTGATTGTATTTTTTATTGTTACTCTGAAAAAACGAACTATTCTTCCCTTTTTAGGTTAATTAATAACATATGGTTTTTTTAATTTACAAAATATGAGTTATTTACAAGTTACAACTATTTATTTGAAGTAGTTGTTTTAAAAAAAAACATCACGTATAAATCATTGAAATCGGGTTACAAAATAAATGGTTTTGTGTAGAATCGAACCTGGGAAATTCAGAAATTTAATTTTTTGCGCTCACTATATTCATGTTTCTTTTTATTCGTTTTCAACCTATTAAAATACGTATAGTGTTACTGTGATTATGTTTATTTATGTTGACATAAAAATGTAGTTTAAAAATTGGCTTGACACAAATCTTTAGATACGCAGTTTTTTTATAGCCTATTTAAACTATAACTGTGCGTTGTATTTGGGATATGTCTTATGAAATATGAATCATAACTATAGAAACTTTCCGTAGCCCAGAACACATATTATATGAGGTGAATGAAATAATATGTTCTCGCTATCAACATGCATTGTTGATTATTGGTCTATATTTTGTTGGGTTCATTGCACGCGTGTATTTATTTTTTATTTTCTACTTATATAACATTTTTGATTTATTTTTATTACTTCGAACAGGACTATGAATTGGAACAAAAAATGGAATTCGAGATGAAAATGCGTGAGGGTACGACACGACTTCTTGCCGCCTGTAAACACCAAACTCAATCGTTGCAAGCCGCCAAGAGCTTGTTGACTTCTAATGAAAGAATGACCGCTTACATCGCTGAGCTGCACCGGAAGAGCCGAGAACCCCCACAGTAAGTATTGATGAATTAAATATTATTATAAAGTCTACAAGTTCACCGTATACAACCGAACGATATTTTGTATAATTTTCGTTCTATAGAATCGGATGGAATGGTGGCAAAGCTCGAGTGTCACTTTCAGACTTACGACTCCCGTTGATGTGGCGGGACACCGACCATTTCAAGAATAAAGGTGACTATCGGCGATTCGCGGTGTTCTGTTTGGCCAAAATCGGCACTCAACTGTATGATACCAGCCTCATGTTTCCAGTGGACAGATCCATGACCGACGTCACGTTTAACGACGTATTGCTTTTGTAAGTCACGTTTTAAAGTTTTGCGAAAATTTCTAATTTTTTCTTCATTTATTTTCTGTTGCAGTGAAAACGTTGGGCCAGATTTCAAAGTCGACTTAGAAGTATATGCTCATGTACTGCGTGACGACTTTTCGATTGCTAGCACACCGAGGAAAATCAAGAACACGTTGCACAGTTCCATAAGTCGCACAGTTGGCAAGAAGTTGGCTGCGACGTTGAGAGATGAATTAAATAGTGGTAAAATGTAAGTTTCGAACACTTAAAACGTGCAAATTGCAGACGTTGAAATTTTTAATTCAGTAATCTGTATAAAAGTACATTATAACAAATTTTCAGTGGACCTAATTTTGAACTAATGGCGTCAGCCAAACTGACTTTAGAAGAAGTGGATGATAGAGTACATACGCACGATATGAAAATCGAGAGCACTCGTAAGTAAAACATAACAACGCAATAATAGAATAGTCGAAAATGTATGTTATATTTTTAATGATTAATAATGGTTTCATGATTTTATACTAGCAGAAAACCGTAATAACCAGTTACCTTTATTCGGTCATTTTTGTTGTCGGTTGGCTGCACAGCCCCAATGTATATCGTCTCCGGTATATTCAGGGTGTGTACGGCCACGAGACGAATCATGTTCCTCATGGGCCAGACTTCAAGCATTTGAACTATCTATATGGTCAACAGCAGAAGAAGCAAAATCTCAACCACCACGAAATTCATTTCGCGTTGATAAGGTACAATACTATGTAAATTAATGTGATCGTTACAGAAATAATAATAAGCCAAATGACTTCTATGATCGATTGACGAATAAAGTATATAAAAATAACTTTTATAATTTAAGGACTTTTCTTAAAATATAAATGATATAACTATAAATTATCAATTATTGTTTGTTATATAAAATGTCCATTTAGAATCTAAAGAATCTAAATTTTAGATAGTTACTTAGACCAAAAACGGTTTATTTCACTTAAGAGTTAAAACATATTTTATACTAATTTTTATTAAAAACTAAACTACAATATTGAATACAATTCACATAAAGACACTGTAGTGTAAAAATCATGTTGTAAAATATATAAAAGTTTTGAATTACCTAACAGAAATATTTATGTTTTATGGATTTTTAGTGTTCAGATTGTTGTAAGTGTAGCGAGTTTTGGTCACTACATGTGTCCTTAGTTCTGACCAAAGGGTTAATTTTATGTAAAAATAACTCTTATTTTACTGTGAAAAAAATTGTATGGTGAAATTAATCATATTTTGTAAGATTATAGTAAATCATTGTCCAACGTCAATGATTTTTTTTTATAATTTATAAATTGATATATTTTAATAATTTATTGACATAATTCTTATAAACTTTAAATGCTAATATAGTATTTTAATATTTTGTTTTTTTTCTTCTAGAATACAGTAATTCGAGCGCTAAAGACTAATAATGAAATTGAAATATCTAATGAATCTGAAAAGCGAACGGTATCATTTATATTTTCAGTGGAAAACGGTGAAGAGAAGGGTAATTGGTTGAAATATTTAGTACAGCATACCAAAGAACATAACAAGTAAAGTATATTCATATGATCAAGAGAGGATTTTTAAATTTAATCCATTTCTTTTCTTAGATGGAAAAAAGCAGCTGAAAATGTCATGGAAGTACAATTGCTAGAAACTAACAGGCATTCATTTGTTAAACCAGAGCGACAAGGATCACTTTATGATGAAACTCCACTGTTAGGTAAATTTACTCAACAAATTTGTATTTATATCTCTAAATATTGCTCGTCTAGGTAATGAAATGTCTAAACTTAAGTAGTATAAATGTTTGAACTAATATTCATATCTTTAAATTTCCATATTATTTTCAATATCAACTTAATTAATTCAATTAAAAAAAAAAAAAAAAAACTAAAGATATTCAAACTGTATTTTAAAAACAAACCCTGCCTAGTGGGATTATACAAAATCAACTTAAATGCTTGCTATACTATAACTAGACATTTCATTTAAAAGTGTAAAACATGATTTTATTAATCTTAAATTACTCAGTAAAAGTATTTTATCTTCTTTGTTTAGAATCTTTTGACAAGAACAGTCGCGATAAGAATAGGCCTAGTGTAATGGATATGTTTTCCAACAAAGGCCAAGTATCTACTAGCAGTCTTAGCTCATGTTCATCCACCAGTTCTATGTCTCATAATTTACGCTCAAACTCGTCTTCATCGTCTTCATCAACCGTGAGCAGTAGTGGAACCCAAAAACGATTGCATTGGCCATTTTCTAGAAAAACGTGATTGGCACACAACGTTTCTATTTCTTCATTATGATATACATACTGGAGTGGGCTACACCTTATTAAGATTCCTAGTTTTATATCCTTATTTACCATTTTTGTACCTGCTTAATGTTAAATTTTAAAAGAGCTAATTCTAATAGTTTTATTATTCATTTTTATCTATTTTGTACCTATTCCCATGTGTACTATTTCATTAATTTTTCATTTTATTTTTAAGCATACTATTATGATTTAAAATATAGCCCTCTCTTATTCAAGTGTCTTTAAGACTTATAACAAAAGTATTAAATTTAACTGTGTAAAATGAATACTTATTATTTTAGAATTATAAATTTTTTTTTTATTATTATTATTATTGATTATTATCATTTAATAATATGACAATTTTTGTATTTCAAATGTGTCCTATTGGCAATTAATTCATTACTATAATATATCCCATTTTTCATGCCAAGTTAATTCTAAAGCTTTTATATCAAATTTAAAAGTATTAATGTAATAACTATAGTAATGAGTAATAACTATGTTTTTTTACTGATTTTTTAATTGTGTCAAGTGTGTATAATTTAGTAGTACATATTTGTTAAGGCTAAACACTCTTACATCTTGTATACACATACAAGGACATTGAATATAATATATATATTGGCATAAAATTCTGTTGTGTTGTATTAAATATTATTTAATTAAATCCAGAAATACTACGAGTGGGACGCTGAGTGCCATATCTATTGAAGAATATATCTACAACTACAACATGACGTTTGAATCAATACTTTTAAATTTTTAGAGCCATTAGCAAATACAAATAAAATATAAACCATTAGAATATAAACATATGGTAAGATAAACGCATTTATGTGTTATGTTGTTTATAAATTAATTATTTGGTGAAGTGTAGAGTACAACTGACCATTTACCAGAGAGCTACTAGGTATTATTAGTGTTGGATATTAATGTATTATGTAGTAATGCATGATATTATAACAGCCGTGATTAACTTGAGTTATTAATCTTTTAACATAATACAGAGCTTATTAACTTCATTTGAACGATTGATGTATTAGAAGTTATATAATACTTATTAACTACAGTTGCATGGAATATTTATTTACATTTATAGCCATGACCAGTAGTAGGTACTAAATAGTAAAATTTCAATGTTGCTAAACCAATTTTAATTCATTCAAAATATTATTTGATTTAGTATTGTATATTTAATAAGTTTTAAAATATTTTATTGAATGTATTAAAACAATAGAAAATGTAGCAGTTAGTTTCAGCTAAACACTAGGAATTAAAGGGAATATAGACTAGGGCATAGAATTAAGTAATTCATAGTAAAAATGAGACTACAGACTATTATATATTATATTATATTATACAGACGTAATAAAGTTTACCAACAGAAATTGAATAAAATTAATTATATCAAGCTCCATGGACTTATAGTATATAAATTAGGTATATAATTATTTAGGGGCTAACATGGAATACCTTGTTAAGTAGGATAAAAAAATGTTATAACTACAACTTTGCTCAAAAAATTATTGTTACAATACCATAACAGGAAGGTATCTCATTATCATACCACAAAATTGTAAATTCCTTAGGTATTTTAATTGATGGGTAATTAAAATTGCAAAAATACACAAATTAATTGATAATAATTATAAGTTTAAATGACTTAGAGGTAAAAATTTATAAAAATTAAATGATGATAAAATCTGATGTTTAAACAAAAAACACAATTTTTATCAAATAATATATTTTGTTTAATAGTTAGAAAAAAATATATTTTTAATAAACAATTTGTATCTATGACATAATAAGAATATTTGCTACAGATAAAAATGACATGGGGAAAAAAATTTGAAAAAAGGGGCCACCCATTGTTAACACTTTCATTAATTACAACCCGATTATTTATTATTTAAAGATCTTGGCACAACCTACGCTTCAAGTATCTTGGGGTATTATCTGGTATAGTAACAGAGGCCAATTTTTTTATGAGATTATTTTCATGTGAACCTAGTAAGTTGTTATTAATGAACTGAATTTCCTCATTAATATTTTATAGTTTTAGATCAGAATGTAGTCTATAATTGTATACATAAGTAGAGGTATCGTTCATTGTAATATTTTTGAATGTGACTTTTTGGATTCACTAAAATAGATTAGATTTAATTAATATATAGGTAATTATATGAAATTATTGAATTTGTTAAATTACACCGTTACTGATAAGTTGTTCAACTAAAAATATACCAAAATAACTGTAAATAGGTAGACAATATTTTATAGTTGTGTAATTCTATAAATACTAGTATTTTTACTAATAGTTTAAATTATGAGCATAATTATAATATGACAAAAATGAAACTGGTTAAGTATAATTTAAATCATGGCTATTGTTGATCTCGTTTTATTACAAAACAGATAAAATAAAATAATTTATTCTATTTTATGGTTCTAGAATTCTAAATTCGTTTGTAAGTTATGACTGATTTATGATTTTTATTAATAATATATATGTATTACTTATGTATACATGATATCTATGTTCTACGAACTAGGGTTTTCTATATCCGTGATTTGAATAGGCACCACTTGAATTTTTTAATACTTTTATTTACTATGATGTACTGAATTTAAAAAACAGATAGATATTAATGAAATAAATAATAATAACCTGGTTGTATACCTACGTTAACTGTAAATGGTAATCAACTATAAACTAATATTTAATAACTAATAAAATATTCATTATATAATAATAAGGAATATTTAAAAGACAAACTAAGATATATATTATCATAGTCTGTGATTTAAAACTTAATATTGATCACACCAATCACGATCACGGTTTAATAGATATCTTTTATCTTCTAACTTCTAATACTATAGAGTAAAGATTATTGAATCACAAAAATTGTTTAACCTATGAAACTACTACCACTAGCAAAATAAATTTACGTTCAGGCTGTTCAGCGAAATCAATTTTATGCTGTTCGCTTTAATAACAATGTAAATTTACTTAATAATAAGTCTAAAGATATAATAGTACCTATCTAGGTTACCTATCTCATAGGTTTTTATTGATATTTTAATTTATAAGTGAGTTAAAAGACTTGAAAGTTGAAGTTTAAATATTTTACATAACTATAACATTTAAAAATGAATACATCAACAAAAGGTTATTCAATGCCTTAAATAATATTATTACCTTTAATGATAGATAAATTTACTGATTATTAAAGCTAACAGTATTTAATTGATTTCGCTGAATGAAAATTCGATGTTATAATATTATGTACTTATGTAAAACGGAGACAAGGAAACAACGCATCATGCAGGAGTGGCGTTTTCTTTATAGGTATAAATGTATTATTTATATTATAATTATGATATATAAATATATAATAGAATACTTCATACTTTCTATTAATGGATTATGGTCTGACAATCAAGTTAACGGATTCAACAGTCGATTCAGATGAAAAAAATGTAAGAAGTAAGGAAATAAGAACAATCAGAACCTTGGTCCTTGACAATATAATATGTAAAATTGTTAATTGTTATATTTTATATTACTCTGATACCAGCAACCAGCTTCATTGATTCAAGCTTGACTTGAAGGAAGTGGTTGTGTTGTGTACAGATAATATAGATAAATAATAATTTATTATATAATAGTTTATTATCTATATCTGTGGTGTTGTGTATCATAATATATTTATATCGCATGATAATGTATTACGTTATCAATATTTAAAATTTGGTCATACTGCACCTTTCAAAACTCAAAAAAACTGACAACTGAATTTTATTTATTAAATATTAATTAGAAATTTACTGTTCTTAATCTGTTATGTAATTCTACTGTTGTTAATCCTAGAACAATAATAATACAAAGACACACAGTACCTATTTCACCTATTTCTTTAAAGAGAATAATAGGTACCTACATTTTTATAAATTATGGAAATAAGCGATCCATATTTAAAGTACAAATTTATTGTGAAGAAATGGGAAAATGAGTTTATCAAGATTAACAGTCGAAATCCCAGAAAGGTAATTACAATAGTAAAATTATATTGATATTATATATATTATAAAAATTGTTAAAACTTAAAATTAAAATCCTTTCATTTTAGGAGGATATAAAGTTAGCTGAACAAAAAGTGCGACATGCCTACAAAATGTACTGGAAAATGAAAACGTCTTTACTTGAAAAAACTTTGATTGGTGGATTAGATGATGCAGATGATTCCACAATTGATGAAACATTATTTCTCAGCAATATTAATGATCAGACACAAGCAAATAAACCAATTAATGATGATCCATCTGTTGATATTAATAAGCCATCAGTTTGGGGTAAACATTTGAGTAATAAGCCTAAGTCTGAAAAACCAATTTTAAATAAGCACACTGAAAACAGTATTTCTGTAAAATTTTCAAAGAAATTATTTGACGGTTGTGATTTTAAGAAAAGAAATCCTCGAAAAAGTATTGTAAAAAAGAAAACTAGTGAACTTGATTGTTCTCAAAATATATCTGACAATACAACCAACATAACTTCTAATGATTCTAACACACAAGAGGACAGCGCATTTCACGATGATTCTAATTTATCTGTTAATACTGCAGAATCTAATGCATTAATAAACAATACAATTCAAATTTCTAATATCTCTAGTTATGCACCTCAACCTTTGAGCTTATTGCAAAAATCAGTTATTAGTTCTGAAGCATCTCCTAAAATGATGACAGTAAATAGAAAATTAGATGAAGGTTGGTTGGAACGGTGTAATGAAAATAATTCTAAAATAACTAATTTAACCAATGTTCAGCTTGATTTTAAACAAACAAAAGAAATCGAAAGTGATACAGATATTGTCTATGAAAGTGATAATGAAACACAAGATATTCCATTATATTCATCTCAAAGAATTAAAGCTCAAGAATTTAGTGATAGTCAAAATAATATTAATCAGGAAACTAAACTTGAAAATAATGACATTTCTAGAAGCTCAAAGAAACGTTATAATTCTGATGAAGAATTTGAAGAATGTACAATACAATCAAAAGTATCAAAAATTCATGATCATGACAGTGTTAAGTTATCAACTAAAAATGATCGAAAAAAAACAATATTAGAAGCAAAAATTTCTAATGGTAAAGCTAGTGAGAACTTTGTAAAATTAGATTTGAAAAGAAAAATTTATAGTCGTGGCAAACGATCGGTTAAAACTACTACTTATAAAAAAAAACAGTGGAAAAATAGAAAGAAAGAACTTGGTGGGGATTTCTCAGCTACAGATCGAACAACATTACAAAAATGTTTTAAATGTGGAGATATTGGGCATTATTCTAAAAATTGTATCAAAAGTAAGTCTTGATAATAAGTTTAAGGTATTTTTTTTTTTTTATGTTAAGTATAATATTAACAATTAATAATCACCTATTATTACTATTTTTTATAGGTAATGAATTAATTCCTTTGGAAGAAATTGGCGAAGAGGACAGTCCATATCTTACTCTTGAAGAAGCTGAACAATTAGCTCTTGAAAAAAAAGAAAAAGTTCATTGTAAAAAATGGGCTCGAGAATCAAAAGATCAGGTAGGTATATGATTTATTATTAAATTAAATACAAATTTTAACTTTTTATATAAATAATAATAAATTTTTTAGAACCATTCAATAGAGTACCCTCCAATTTTAGAAGATACTTCCAAGTTAGAAAATATTTCTCCAGTATATCAACTTCTTGAAGATAATAATATTATTGGTATTTATTTTTTTTATGCAATATATGCTTTCATATTTTTGTATAATTTTATTTTGTTAAATAATATCAGACACTCCAGATGAAGTTTTTGAAGTTTTAAAATTGTTTGGTCATTCCAAATTTCGTCCGGGTCAAGAAAAAGCAATAATGAGAATTCTTTCGGGCCTTTCAACTCTAGTCACATTATCAACAGGCTCTGGTAAATCATTGTGTTACCAATTACCTGCATATCTGTATGGAAAAAAATCCAAATGTATCACATTAGTCATTTCTCCTCTCATTTCATTGATGGAAGATCAAGTAATTTTTTAATCAATTACATATTGATATTAAGTGAAGAGTTTTTAAAAATGTAAAATATGTTTAAGGTTGGTGGAATAAGTGCAGTAAATATAGCATGTTTGCATAATAATCAGACTCCAAAAGAACGGGATATAATTATAGAACAACTAACTAAAGGAGAGCTATCAATACTTTTAGTATCACCTGAAGCTATTGTTTCTGGTTTTAATACAGATTGGTTATCGAAACTGCCTCCTATTGCATTTGCGTGTCTAGATGAAGCCCATTGTCTTTCTCAATGGTCTCACAATTTTAGACCATCGTATCTCATGATTTGTCAAGTACTATATATATTCAATATAAATTTAATTTTAAGAGTTTTTATTGAATTTTTCATTTTAGGTATTAAGAGAAAAATTTGGTGTTAAAACGTTTTTGGGTTTAACTGCAACTGCAACTGTTTCAACTGTTTCAAGTATTGCTAGTGAATTGATGTTGGATAATGATCCAAATTCGATTATTAAAGATACTCCTTTACCTGATAATCTCATGTTGAGTGTGTCGAGAGATAAAGATCGTGATAAAGCCTTAATTAACTTACTGAATGGAAATCGTTTTAAAAATTGTAGATCAATAATTATTTATTGTATTAGGCGAGAAGAATGTGAACGAATTGCTTCATTTATTAGAACTACTTTTCAGGTAATATTTTGTATATAAATTGTATATTATATGTATGTATATATATATTTATGTGTGTGTGTATGTATTAATTAGTCACAACATACTTCTAACGGTAAACGAGGTCAGTTATCTCAAATTGCTGAGCCATATCATGCAGGGTTAACTGCAGCCAAGAGGAAACGTACACAAAAGTATTTTATGGATGGTAATAGAATTTAGATATTAACTTGTAAACAAATTATAATAATATTAATTATTATTATTATGTAGGTCAACTTAAAATTGTTGTGGCTACTGTTGCTTTTGGTATGGGAATAAATAAGGCTGATCTGCAGGGTATTATACATTATAATATGGCTAAAAGTTTAGAAAGTTATGTACAAGAAATTGGCCGTGCTGGGCGTGATGGAAATGTGGCACATTGTCACATGTTTTTGGAATCCGAAGTACAATTTCTATTTAGTTATACCTTATATTTATAGTTTTATAAAACATTAATGTTATTTAAGGGGAATGATATTGCTGAATTAAGTCGTCATATATACTCAAATTCTGTTGATCGTGCATCCATTCGAAAATTACTTGAAAGAGTTTTTGTAAAATGTAAATGTAATGAAAAAGAATGCACTAAACACGAAGTAGCCTTTGAAGTAGAAGATACTGTTTCCACTTTAGATATGAAACAAGAAAATATTCAGACACTATTATGTTACCTTGAAATAAATACTAAGAAATTGGTAAAAAATTTGCCATTATCTTACATATTTTGTAAAATAACAAGCTATAAAGGACCATTATTTTTAAAGCAACTATCAAAGACTGTAAGTAATTTTTTTATTAACAATGCTATATCATATAAAATAAATACAATTTTTTTTAACTTATATATAAATAATCCCTTAAATATATTTAGTGTCCGCCTCTTGCTGTTGCTTATGCTCTGAAAGGAAGTTCTAGAAAACCATCAAATCAGCTTGAATTTTCAATATTTGAAGTAGCTTCTGTCATAGGATGGGATAGTGGTATTGTTAAAAAAGAACTAAAAAACTTAGAATGGACAAACAGTAAGTTTTCATCGGTCTTATGTATTGATACCAAACTTAATAAAAAGTGTATTTATTAAACAAACCAAGTTTACACCAGGTACCATATACTCACAATTATTGTCCATTATGATGCGTAGTAGATTTATAATAGTCATCTACCACATTACTGGTATTGTTTTAATAACACCTGTTAGTGCTCAGGTCTTTTGTATCTAATTTAAATGTAAATTCAAAATATTGAACTGGTAAACTTTTATAAAATTTACTATCTCCCCTACCCCGTTTATGTCTTGAATCAAGCCTGCAAAAACTATATTGTGTTTGAATTTTGTTTCATACAATATTCATTGTTTAAATAATGTATTTTGTTTATTTTTGTAGCCAATGGAAAATTTCATAAAAGTGGAGTGACAGTTGAATTTAATTGTCTTGGCTTTAGAGTATTAGCCCCAGGCAATATGGATGTAGAACAATTAGATTCGACTCTTTGCAATTTATATAGTATATCGCACCAGCAAGAAACTAAATTACTTTCTGAATTACAAAATTGTTTTGATACCTTTATGAGGTATAGTAAATATTACATTGTTACTTTTATTAATTTTTATTATCATCATGATTTTTTTTTTTTATTTAGGTCTTCAACATCTACTTTTATTGAGTGTTGTGATGAGATTAATATAGAATTATGTGAAAAATTAAAGAATTCTGTGAGGGAGTATTTTACTATTGACAATTTATCAATGCTTATTCAAAAAGATCATGTATGTTATTTAATCTCATAATTAGATGTCTGAATTTACTTAAATTAAATTTGATTATTTTAGGATGAAATAGTTTTAAATAAAACTGATGAAACCCGAATTGCGTCAGATGTTAACCGTATATTCAATAGTTACATTGATTGTAAGTTTACCGCTCGAGCTGTAGCTAGAATATTTCATGGTGTTGAAAGTCCAAACTTTCCAGCTTATGTTTGGGGACGATCTCCATTTTGGCGTATTCATATAAAAAGTAATTTTAATGCTGTGTGTAAAATTGCTCAGAAACAAATAATTTCTAATTTAAAATAATTTTTCACTTATATATTTTATTCTTTAAATTAAATTATTATATTTTTATTAAAGATTTATAATAATTTTTTTTTGTGTTAATAAACAACAAATTTACATATTTAGGAGCAAATATTCGTTTTATTTTTTATTTTTTATTTTTTTAAGTTTCACAATCTACATTTGTTTGTTTCAAAGTTTTAAATTTTTACAATTCCTTTATATATTTATTGTGTAACATAATAATATAATATCATACAAACTCCAGACATAATTTTTAATGAGTTATTTCATTTTTTGCCAATATTCATTATGTAGTGATAAGCCATAGCTATGTTCTCAACTGGCTAGGCATAAGAATCTGTATATGAATGTTGTATTATAATATAGTTTAAAGATATAACTGTGTATGTATTATTTTATAAATAAAAATTTTCTTGTACCAATGTACCATAACTGTTTTTTGTCTTTTAAATTTCCTAATTTATTGCTAATCATATTAATTTTTACCTATTATTAATTATTAATTAATAATAATAATAATATGGCAAACGTACAATGTGAATAGGTTAATAATTCTAAAATGTTTTAACTCTCTTATTGTTGTAATTATTACATAACTACCAATAATTTGCATTATAATAATTATATGGAAATGCATTAATAAACATAAAAATACATTTGTGAAAAAGAAACTTGACCAACTATATTTACTTTTGATTTATTAATCAAATTAAGTTTATCTTTAAAATCTATTAATACTACTTACATGACATGGTTATAAGTTATTGAATATATAAGCTGTTACAACTCGTGAAAACAGATATATTTATCTAGGAATAACTTACACGGACAATTTATAAGTAAAATATATTACAATACTTTGGTTATGTTTACTATATTTACAAAATTCAATAATTCAATTGTTTAAATAATCTAAAGATAAACAATATAAAAATAATATGTTTTTATATAGATAAACTCAATCAACTTTGGCAGTAAAAATATGTTTAAATTTTTTACAATTCTGTAAAATACATAAAAAAAAAAAAATGAAACATTAAATAACATATTATTATCTAATTGAACATGTTTGTTATAACCATAGTATATCATATTCTACCTGCTGTGGTTACATTTTATTTTTTGAAAGAGAAAATCTATATTATTATATTATAAATAAATAAATAAATAAATAATTCACAATATATATAATTAATATTGTATAATGATAATAATTAATCTTAAACATTATTGACTTAAATTTTAACGTCAAAAAAGGTAACATTAAAAATAATACATATTATTAATAAATTATTATATATTATTAATATGTCCAAAGCTTGGTTGATATAAAATAGGGGATCTTATAAATAAAAAAAGATTAAAAATGAGGATTTTAATTTTTCAATTAACTTAAAGCTTCATTTTTTTAACTGTCAGTCATTGATTATTGTATTTTTATATTCTACAAGTAAAATAATTTTTAGGCACGAGAATCAACTACATTATATTATGTACTAATATAACAGAAAAATAAAGTGATACAATTTTTAATTTTTCAATAGCTAAAGAGTTGTTTGTATTTTCAATAGTATTGAAGTAGATATTTTGAAAAAATAAAAGTTAAATAATGAACATAGGTACCTAGTACCTACGTATTATATTAGATTTTCCACTAAAACTATTAACTGCCATATTTTCCATTTATGTCTAATGTATTAATATAATATATTTTATTTACAGAATTTTTTTATTTTTTTTAGTTATTTTATATTTTCTACAATTCAGTTTAAGAAGTTTATGGATTAAAGTTATCCAAAGAACCTAAATGTAAGAGTACATTTGTTTATAGTAAGTTAACGTATGTGAATGTAAATTAATTAACTGTTTGAATATGTTTATTGAATTATGCGAATTAGACTTAGGTGTGAACTTTATGTCAATGTAGAAACTCTATCAGTTAAAAAATGAAATAATAATAAACCATTTAATTCGGGGGGTTGAATTGGTATATAATGATTAATGACTTTTTTATTTGAAGTACAATTTTGTATTTATATAAACCAATCACCAACACTTTGATATCTGTTTAAATCAATAATAAATTTATTAGAAAACAACTTCAATGATAGTTTAAAATCATTGCTAATTGATTGTACAAAAGATAATTGTCAAAGTTTATCTTTTACACGAATATGTTCAACCAAATATCAAAGTAATCACCCGAAAAGTGTTATTTTGAAAAAAAAAAACAAATAGAAAATGGAAATAACTCTGGGAACAAGTTTCTTCGGACAACAGATCGATAATTTTACCATTGTCTTCGGTGTCTCGTGATTAATAAAAATAATAGTACCTATTTAAGTCTTTGGCATTCATAAAACTGAGGAAGGGATGTGAAACCGTTTATGTGACACGCTGAATCGCAGTGAGACGAGTGTGTTCGTTACCTTGCGCTTTTTTAATAGCTGTAAACACTCATTATTACGAAAAGTATGTACATTTTTGAAAATATTCATTCCGGAAAACTGAAAACGTTTGCAAACTCAACATCATTTATATTTTATAAGCATTTAAAGTTTAGAGGCTACGATGAGTACACGGCGAAATATTTCGTGGTCCGCTGCCTGTACTCCGCTCATCTAAACTTTAAATGTTTATTAATACAGAACAATTCGTTCACAATATTCGAAATTTGGAAATAGGTAGGTAGGTACATAATTTTTTTTTCCAACAAGAGTATTTTGCTTCAGTCGACAAAATTGAAAAAAAATGATACCTGTATAATATAATACCATTACCTATCGTAATCCATAACCTAATCTAAATGCGTATAGGCGTATGTAAGTACTACCGTAAGTTATCCAAAAAAAAAAAAAAAAAAAGAGTGAATAATATTCGAAACAACGAGCTGTCGAGAGCGAAACAATCGCTCAGCGTACAAAAATAATTAGTCTATAATATGTAATAATAAAAGTAGGCATACGCCTAACAACTAACGTTTAACTTAATGCGTATTTAAATAATATTATAATATCATTATGACCGCGCGACGACGACGTCAGCAGCCGCTGTCGCAAATAATAATAATATTATTATCACGCGGTGCAAGTCGTGTGCGACGTCGAAATCTCATCCGTAATTAACTATATATATATAGCTGCAGTCCGCGCCCGCCTTCATCAGTACCGGTTGGCCGACCTGCCCTGGTGATGGTGATGGTGGTGATGATGTCTGGACGACTTTTTGTTGTGGTCCATCGGGCCGGCTGTCGACCGCGGGTGGTACACGTCGTTGACGACCAGCTCGGATCCGTCGCGCATGCTCTCGACGCGCGGCGATCCGTCGGCCGCGATATCCTTGCGCCTGCCGCCCGCGTGATGATGATGGTGGTGATGGTGAGGCCGCGAGTGTTTGGGTGACGCGGCCGACTGGTGCAGGTTCTCCCACGCCTGCCTGTAGTACCGGTTCAGACCGCCCCGGCTCTCGGAACCGGACGAGTCCAGCGAGGCGACCGTGTTAGTGTCCGGCGACGCCCGGTGACGGTAGTGTTTGGCACTGCGATTCCTGCGGATGTGCGTAAGGAAACAAAATTGCACGTTAATATCTATTATACTTATAGTTATTGCACGGTCTATTATATTGTGACCAAGAAAGTGATGAGCTTATAACGACCTGCAGTTAAAAAAGTCCGATTTTCGTTTAACGCCAAAAATAATCTCGATATTATTATAATATAATAAAATACGTAAATGAAAAATATCCAATCGTTCATACATCTATACATTTACATAATATACCTAGTACACATCACAGTGGCGTATACGCAGAATTCGTTTGTGGGGGGGGGTTACCATTTGGCATTTATGTATATATGTATAAAAATAATTGTTATTAATGTAATATTCCAAAAAAGAATTATACCTACATGTTTCACTTCTGGGGGGGGTAAACCCCCTAAACTACCCCCTTCGGTACACCACTGACACATCATAACTAATTTATTTATATGGGTGTGAACATTTTGGGTTTTGTGAGAATTGTGGCGGTTAACAGGGTTTCTCGGCACATTAAGATTTCAATAAATAAGCACTAGGTACCTAACAATATATATTTCATTAATGATATTATACATTCAATATAATATGTTTTGATATTGATAATTTTTTTATTACAAAATTTTAAATACATACATA
This sequence comes from Aphis craccivora, assembly GCA_009835225.1. Taxonomy (NCBI): domain Eukaryota; kingdom Metazoa; phylum Arthropoda; class Insecta; order Hemiptera; family Aphididae; genus Aphis; species Aphis craccivora. The sequence continues at coordinate 29,239 of VUJU01000376.1, forward strand.
AGATTAATTTCTGTTACCAAATCAAAAACTTAATCTTATACAGGTAACAGTTAACATTTTTTTATTGATATAAATGGAATTAATAATAATTTATTTGCTTAAGGTTTTATTAATCTAACAAAATGTAATTATTATTTATTATAAAGTTGAAATACGTGTAGGTAATAAGTATGTGGATTTCCCACTGCACCTATCCCATATTATGCTTTGATTGATATAATTGATAATAATAACTATTAAAAACCACAGATATCTAGAAATCTGTGTTAAAAAACACGTGTAATATTATTTTTGGCGTGAATGAAAATTGAACCTTTTTAGTTTTTTACATTTTGGCGAAATAAATAATGCATCCCTATTCCACATTATATAAAAAAATATAAGTGTGATTCTCTGTGGTCATCAACTGATCCAACGTCGAAACTGCAATAAACCAGCTGATGCTGCCGTACCCATTTTAAATAATATAAAGCGTGCGAATAACAGAAGCATGTCGTGCGTCAAAACGGTGTGGCATAATACAATATTGTTATGTTTATATACGATAGTTGGACGAGATCAATGCAACGACAACAACAACAACAACAACAACAATAATGATGATACTATACTAATAACAATAACAGTGCAATAAGAAAACGTTGTGGTGATACATATCAGTCGTACCTTAGACTTATGGGTTTCGGGTAGGTATACGGTTTGTTTTTGTTTTGTTTTGGTACACGTTAAAATTATAGTGTGTTTATCGGTGCGCGGTTATTGTCATAACGGGTTAGAGAAATAGCCAGCTCGGCTTCTATACGCCCTAGAGAACTGACGCCGTCCGACTTGCTGGTCGGGGAACGGCATTGCCAGTAGTGTATACCATCGGGACGGCATGTTATGCGCACCGGACGGAAGTTTGTGGTTCCTATTGCTGTAAACAAAAACAAAACGCCCACATATAGCAGCCGACAAGCGATTTTTGTTGTTAGTCGCACAGACACACAAGGATTTCAGACGCGCAAAATATTTAGTTTTCTTTAAACTTAGGTAAGTCCTACTCTGCTTCAGCACACCACATAGTAAAAAACACGTTACCTTTTCACTAGTATGACGATTGTGGTTACAACTGCTGCCAGGAACACGAACGCTCCGAACACACCCAACGCGATTATTGCTCCTGTTTAAACATACACGAAAAAAAATTTAAAAAATTATAATTTTTAATGTTTACTACGACATTGAATTAGTATTAGCTTACCCAAATTTAGTTTAGGGCCGATCTTGTGTTCGCTTTCCACCTGAGACGGTATGTTGGCCGCGTTCGGGTTTGTTCGGACGTGAACACTATCCGGAATCTCGTTGTCATGCGGATGCGCTGAGGCAATTACCACATTGGATGACGTCTGGCCGCTATCGTCCTAATGAAGTGAAAGTAACATTCGCTTAGTTTCCGGTTGATAAAGCACCGAATTTTCAGATTTGAACTAATAATCTCGGATAAACTATATATATCGAGCTTGCTTCAAATTTGTAACCCAAAGAAAGTGTCTACTTTTCTTTATCGTAGAATTCATAATAAAGTCAATTATCATACCTGATCGTTAGCTGGTTTCGTTAATAAAGTAGGTTTGGTTGTGAACGGACGTGGTTTTTCACGATTAGGAGTAGGTGGCGCTCGGCTACTAGGAACAGTACTAGTCGATACTGTCTTAGTCACCAACACGGGTGGTACAATCGGTGTTTTGGTTTCTTCTGAATAGCAAATATTATACGTTCAATATTATAATAAATGTAGTTTATTGGATGGAATTTATAAATAACTGTAACACTAACCTTTACAATAAGGTGGCTTATTATCGTATTGACCATTTGGTAAACATATTAGCTGTTTAGGTCCGACCAAACGGAATCGTCTAGACACACACGTATATTCTACTAGTGTTCCGATAATACTATCATTGTTTGACATCTGGTATTCGCCATTAGAAATGACAGGAGGATCATCGCATTTTTGGACTTTTATATAAAAGATAAATTTAAGACATTATTTTTATAAAATAAAAATGTATGAGAAAATTATTTATATTACCTGTACACTTTGGAGGTGGACCATCCCATCTTTCATCTAAATCACAAATTAATCTGTCCCTGCCAATTATTTTATATCCTTCATTGCAAGTATATTGTACTTGGCTTAAATAGTTGACGGTACCATTGATTAGGTTATAACTTCCGTTTGAAATGTCCGCAGGGAAACCACATTGAATTCCTGTAAACGAATAATACGGATTAGTATTAACTTAATTAAAAATATTTTTTTTTTAACTTACGTTTACACACGGGTGGAAATTCATTATAAAACCCTGTTCCAAGACAAGTACGAGTGGACGGCCCAATCAATAAGTGACCCTCATCACAAGAATACTCGACCGCAGTACCGACATTGAAATTTTCAGCAATCATTGTTGAATTTGGAGGTTGCTCTGGCCTACCACAAGCAGTCGGTTCTACCCCCAGAAAAAAATTAATATTTAATAACTTTAATAATTAATACTTATTTGTAGGTACGTGTTATTTATTTAATTATACTAAAAATAAATTAATACGAACGATGTTGACAAATGAAATTTAGCGGAGCATTGCAATTAGTATCTGACCATAACCATCCTTTGGAACCATCAAATCGTGCGCAATCGCCCCCATTTATAGATGTTGTTTCAGAACCGCTTGAGGGTAAACTCCAAAACGATACTGTTTGATCTTCACCGTTTAGCCATTTCCAATTATTTTTGTTATGAGCATCTCTCACAGCACCCATCCAATATTGACTTTGTGAATCACTCCTGCAATAACGTGACACAGGAGTTAAAATTGAGAGAGAGAGTTATTATAATGCGCAGATACAGTGAAAACTCTTTTTGACGAATCTGATGGGACAAAAAGATTCCTTTTGTTATACAGTTTTCATAATAGAGAGAGCTTAAAATATCAAAATTTTAATTATTTATGTATTTATGATGTACCTATATGTATTATTATTTATTACTTATCATATACATTATTTTTTTTACATTGCATGAGTAAGTCAAATTTCAAATATAGATATTATGATTATTTTAAGCATTATATATTATTATACAATAATTTAAATCTTTGTTTAAACTTGTTTACTCTGCCAGAATTTTTTTATAACGGTATTATGACGATGATATAAAAGTAGATAATGAAAGAATATAATCATACTTGTAAATTTCGGCATTTATGTCGATTTAATTTTCAAATTTATATTATGATAACACGTTAATTGTATTGTGAAACATAAAATATTATTTCGTAATTAAGAGTGACTAATACGCTATAGAAAATAAATCCACTAATGAGAGATATAGCAAACCAACCATCATTATGTATAATGTTAACGCTATTTAGAGTTTTTCGTTGTAAAGAGTTTCATTATTAAGAGTTTTCACTGTATAAGTCATAAGTGTTCGTATAATCGTATTATAGGTACATACATATTAAACAACATCGAGGTGATTCATCAAGCATACTCACCCTCATATTTTATTTTGATAATGAATTTATTTAATTTATGATTTTCTGATTTTTTTAATTATATTTAAGAACCATAATGTTGTATAATTAGATTTTCAAATTACTTAAAGTGCCTTCGTGTTTATAAAAACTATTTTTTTAAATCTAAATTCAAATTTAGTTGTTTCGAAGTTTTTAAAATTTATTACTAAGAATAATAGACAATAGTCCTTAAATAAAATTTTATAAACATTTAAAATATGAAAAATATTATTATATATATATTTTTAAATATTATTATTATTATTTTAAATTTTTATTGAGTATTTTTGAATTTATAATAATTTTCCAAATTGTGAAATATTACTGAATTAGTATTAAATAGGATAATTTTCAAATCATTAAGGCGTCCACATCTCCATCTCCAAACTCATTGTCATGGATTTTATAATCCTTAATACACAATGTTGAATAACTTAAAAACTATTCATTCAAATTTCAATTTATAACAAGAAAATTTTAAAAAAGTTTTTGTTTATAAGTTAGCAGAATTAAACAGCGATTCTGATTTGAAAATAGATAAGGCATTCCCATGGGATACTCAGTTAATGGTATACAAATTTTAAATAATTTTAAATTTTTAAATAAAGAAATTAAGAATATTAAAAAATTTAAAAAAAAAATCAGAATTCGAATAAATTTATTACCAAGGAAAAATTGGGGATGAGCGCGCTTGATAAAACTTAGTGAATCTCTCTGCAGTATATTTGACTTCTGTATTTAAGCTTACCTATGTCTTCTCCACAGTTCCCAGCTGACAAATCCTTGTAATGCGGGGTTACTTTCGTCAACTAATGTTCCACCTCTTGATCTACAAAAACCTAACGCGTCTCTTAAGTTCATTGGCTGACGGTTATAAAATATATAACATTTTCCGTTATATGTAGCAGTACTTCCTGGTGGTTGATCTCTGAATTGTGGACATCTTTCAATTGGTAACGCCTAAAATATATAAGAATAATCAATAATTTCATAAGTCATATACTTATAATTTATAAACATTGTTTTAAATTGGAGTAAATGATTTGAGTATACCAATATTTTTTTTTAAATACAGATAATTTTTTTTTTATGATAATTATTTATAATATTAAATCTAAATATTGCCATTTCATGAAATACCTAGATACTTCATACTCTAATCAAATTAAACTGACAAAGTATGAAGTATATAATTTATAAAGGTATTTTATAAATTCACAGTTATCGTTCAGTTACATTTTGGACTACTCATACTTATATAATTTGTCAGTATGTATCGGGAATATGTAAGTTATTTTGTAAATGTACAGACATCAATAATCGTACCACTAGGCACTAATCTGTGTATAATAACTAGTTATTCTATACATTTTTTTAGATAAAGTATTTATTTAATTTGTATGTATATTGTATATATACTTAACTTTCATCATTATTATAATTATATATTAAATTGAAGATAAACGGATTAAAAACCTTAGTAGTTACATAATAATTTATTAAGTATTATAAATGAACTATATATGACCTGTTTATATGGAAGTACATTTAAAAGTAATATTTAAATTAACTTGATATTTTATTTTTATATTACAATAATTTAAGTTCTACTAGCTTACTTGATCGGTATAGACAAAAGCTTCACATATTGATAACTGAGTGGATCCACTAGCGGTTTCCATGTGGACACTAACAAATGCGCCTGGCATAGGTGGATTGCATGGAAGGAACAACGGTTTTCCTTCGTCAATAAAGCCAGTGAATCGGTTGCATATAGGATTCGTGCCCAGGTCAGGCCTATTGTTTCCCACTCGCACGATGATTGTAGCAGGTTTGTTTTTACCTGTAAGCAATTCTGATGTAAGTTAACAGCCAACACTTACATTTTATTTATATAAATTCATGTAAACAATAACTAGTGTTTATCGTGTCATTATGACAAGTATTATTACTCGAGAAATCTTTAGACCATGTGAAAAGTTATTTTCCAAAAATCAAATGTATTTGCATTGTTTTATTATATAGAAGCGACAATATAGGTAGTTAGACCAATGACTATAATATACCTAATATACAAGTATTATAGTGGGTACTACTTTCTTTGACCGGTTTTTTGTGCACGTTTTTCGCACGTGCTAATAGAATATTGAATGATACATAATATGAATAAAATTGGTTTTATTCATTGTACCTACCTAACTAATTTACCAAAAATACCTTTATAAATACAAACAACTCAAAAGTAATATTATATTTATTTTTAGATTAACAAAATTCCTTCTAAAGTGAAAAGAATCGTGAACATAGGTATCTATATTTTTCATAAAATGAACTTATGGCTTACAGAATAAAATTTATTGTTGAAACATTTTCTTTTCCGAACCATTTTAAAATTTAAGACATATTTATCTAAAATCAAGTCTAGGAAAAAAATAAAATATAAAATTGTCTATCTTCATTTTTTTTTAAAATTCAATAAAAATTAAAATAGTTTATGATTATAGTGGAAACCAACTCATTATGGTAAAACATTTATTGTTTCTAATGTATTATGTAGGTAATTATTCGTATACTAACTTGAAAATAAAAATAAATACTTAATTGATAAATTAACCTAATAAATAATTAATAACTGTACATCTGCATTTTAATTAATGATCTAATAAAATGTTTTCTAAAAATATATCAATTTTGAACAATTACATTTTTTAGTAGAACTCTACAGTATTTTGAAAGTAATTTATATTAAGTTAATTTATATATATTTAACACAATTCTACAACTCTATGTAAACTAATAACAAGAGAAATGAAAATCTATTTAAATATAGGTTAAGCAGCGTTACTACCTACATAATTTTTTACCAGGTTGGTAGATTGATTGCACCATTAAATTCATTAATGAAAAATACGTTTTAAGTATTTATGTTTTTTGAAATATTAAATATTTATTTATGGCATTTGGTAAATTATACAATTTTCTCGATTTTATTCATACTTTTTTTACAGATGACCTAAAATTATATTCTGGAATTAAATTTATATACCTAATGATAATTTTTAGAAAATATGATCAGAAATTACTCAATGCATTTTGATAATAGTGTCTAATGAATGATTTCGATGTAAAGTAAGTACTGAGCTTAAAATTTAAATTATTTATTGTATAGTGGTTAATTTCGATAAACTAATAATTATAACATACTTAAAACCTAACTGTTAAACTATTTTGGTATAATCCGTATACGTCATGTAAAAACTTGGACGTATCGATAACTTACGATTTTGAATTTAATTTCAAAGATTACAAAACTAATAATTACGAAATATTCTTTATAAAAACAAATTGCAGTTATTGTTAAATACTAGTTTATTTTTCATTTATATTCTATTTACTTGGAAATGTTTTTATTTTATTATTATTTTTATTAAATCCGAGTAAATTTATTGATAAATTATACTATATAGTATATATGTTTATTTCTTATACATAGACCTAACGTTCTACTCAATAGATATGTTATAATTAATATTATTAAAGGGTAAAAAAAATATTTCTTATAAATGAATTATTATAATATACTTATTTTAAATTCTACTAAATAAATACACCTCGCCACCTCGGTTTTGTATTAACAAAGAGTAAAAAATGTATTAAAATGGAATTAATGAGAACATATTTTAGTGTCGGGTGCGAATTGATCGTATAAATAATGGTATAAATGATATATTTATAAACTAGATATTATACGTTTAATTTAAAAATACTTAAATATACTTCTATCTACTAATATTACCCTTTAGTCTTCTGCAATATTGATTTATAATGATTTCCATTCTTTATTATTATTTTACATTCCATTTCATCGGTTTAACAAAGTTAAGTTATTTTTTTTTCTTTTTAATATTCAGGATTTGGTCTAATTATACCTCATTAGCTACTAACCATGTTATTATAAATTATAAATAATTTAATAAATGTTTAATTAGAGTTTGATTGCTAAACCCAAAATCAGCACACAGTTAAAATAACTTCGTCTTGATAATGTGAGTTATGTCCTGTTTTAAATGGTATTATCATGATCATATTACTTTTTAAGTATAGTTTTTGAAGGTTTAACCTTTAAATAAGTGTATTTGATAAAAATTAATAAACAAATTAAGTGGTTATATACTTATATGTCGATATTTATTTTTAGGACGTTATCATAATGTTATCAAAAAATTTAATTCAAATAAATTTTAATACCACCTAACTTAACAATGCACTCAATTTATACATTACTTAAACTAAGATACTGGCTTACACTGGATTTAATCAATTAAACAATTGTATACTGTTTAATTTCATTAAACTTGATAATAATATTATCAAATATCTACGTTTTCATCGTTATAACAAAATTTTGATTTTATAATTTATAATGTTGCATTACAACAATATTACGAGTATTTATCAATCAAAAAGATTTCTTATTTTCGTTTAACTCTGATAATAATTTTAAACTAAAATACTCACCACAACAAGCTTTGCCGAAATCCAGTCTCACTAACTGAACCATGTATGGTTCCAACAGATTAACATACCACCATGGGGTACGTTCCGGTTTAGTGAGTGTGCATGTTTCGGGGCTGAAAAAAGAACTGGTACTACCATCGATGGCTTTTTGAGGTAGGCCGCCGGGTTCTGAGCTGATTTGCATAGGCGCTTTGCCTGCAGCCACATTTAATACTATATATAACAAAATTCAACAAGAAATTATTTATCTATATAATACAACTATGTATACATGTAGGTATATGTTATCCATAGTGAAATCTTGTAAAACTGGTGTAATTATAAGATAATGTAATTTATAAGTTACAGTATTATACATATATCTATTTGAAACGAAAGTACTATAGTGGCAAACATATTGGATCATTAAGAAAAATATATTTTTAATCCAAAAATTGTACCAACATATATTATTTGAAATTCTATAATCCTACTTTCTTTCATAAGAATTTAAACTGTTTGAATATCATATTGCTAAAAGATATTTTAATCAAATATTCAAATACAATCAATAATCTATTCGAATATTATATGGACCTATGGGCTATGATATATAAATATTAAATAGATACCTATATATAATACCAATTAAATACTATACAATATACATTATAAATATATATACCAGGTATAATTAGTATATACCTATATAATAATAATTTGACAAATCTATCAATGATGTAGAATACTCGAGATCTAAATAGTCGAATTACTTCACTTTTTAGTTAGTGCGTGAAAACCAAAACGAATTTGTCATATAAAATCATAAGATACTATAGCATCATGGTCGTATCAAACGATCGAGTTTGTGGGTCATAGAACATGGATCAGCATAAACGTCGTTGTTACCTCAATCATAATAAAAGTAACAATAAAAACTATGTTTAAAAAGAAAGAAAGACGGAAAAGAAATTCTATCTGTTATTTTAATTAAGCGTGGGTTTTTAATTGCCATTATTATTACCTATTATTATTATTTTTTTTTTTTGTTCATATTTGTTTATGTTGCGATTTCGTGTTTGGGTACAATTTTTTTCTATTTATAACGAAACAGATAACACAAAATTAAATTTTAAGTGTTTATACATATTATTACATACGTACCTATAATAATATAATATTTATATTTATATTATTTTATTCATGGCGATAAATTATTTAATTTTTTTTAACTAAAAACTAATGTCCCATTTGTTGCATTGTCCGTTTATGTACGGATATACATACTTAAACTGTACATCGATTTAAGTTTTCCGGAAGAAGTCGCGCATGATCCTCCAAGGAAAATCCAATTTGTTTTGCTTCGGTCGAGCAATTATTATACGTGTACTAACACAATAACACTACATCGGGTATATAGATATGTATTATACTATAAATTATAATACATATACTTATCTCTACGCGCGGTGGCTGCGTGGAAATTTTGTCTTAAACGTTTTTGTATTATAATATAGTAATAATTTACCGAATCACTCGAGCTCGTTATTTTTAGTTATAATATAATATTATAATGTAACACAATGTATCGCAGAAATACAAAAGAGAACAGAGCAGTAAACGCATTATCATGTTTAAGTACCTATCTATCATATAGCCATCATGACTCAAAATCGACTTAGGAAATTTCCAGTACACACTTCGTCATGTAAGTGCGTGTATGTGTCTATAACATAGTTAGTATCATGCATATATTTATATAATAATGTATTCGTATGCACGGTGTTATAGCCTGGAAACTTTCCTATATGTAGGTCTTCCGGCCGGATGGAACGCAGCCAGTGAAAGCGGAGGGAGTGGTCATGGTTCGTATGATTCAACCTCCTCGTCGGTTGGCAACAACACAAACCCTATTTTATTAGTTGTGTCAATAGACATAAAATACTATCATTTTTCCTAATAATAATGGAATTCCTGACCACGCCAGCGCAGACATTAAGAAGGAATTCTGACTGTTAATAATCAAATAATTGGTTATAGGCACCTAAACATTCTACATAAGTACTTAAGAAATAATTTTCTACTTACGACGTTACAGAAGTATAGTCATAGTCTTCTTAGAAATGAATTTTTGTATACAACGTAATTGTATACCTATTGTGATTTATACTTTAAACCATTTAAAAATTTAAATGATTTAAACATTTGTGTATATTATTATGTAAAATATTAATTCGTCAATAAAATCCATACTATAGGTACCTAGGGTAATCATTACATTTTAAATTAATGCTTAGAAAAATCAAGATTGATAAAATATTTAGATGCTGTATACGTTTAATATACAGGCTCTAATTCAAAGTATAAACATAATTTCTATTTTTTATTATTTTTTTAATTATACTATTATCACTATTTACGGTCAATAGTGTATAAACTATAATAGGAGTTAGTGAGTATACTATAAGCTCAGTTTCGGGTTTTTGATAGTATAAAAACTTTTAAACAGTGTATTGAATTTTTAAATTATATAAGTATAAATAAATCTATTTTAAAATAGGTTATTTTTATTTTTGAGAACTTTTAAAAATGATCTGGATACCTACGATAAATAATTTGTATACAAAAAATGTATTTTTTGGGGTGATTTTTATTTTAAAAATATACTTTTTAGAATGAATTTTTATTTCAAAAGTGTAGTTTTTGGTTTTTATATTCATTTCATTAATCATTAATTATGAAAATTTGTAATTACTTAATTAATTCGTAACTTTTAAGTACACAATTTTTTTTTTCAAAATAGTAGTGATAAGTTTATGGATTTTCAAAATATTATACCGCGCTAGTCTTTCTTCTGCATAATATTTATGATCAATTCATCAACAAACAAATATTTAGGTACACTTCGCTATTTTTGTGTTTTCGAAAAGTATTTTTCAGTAATTTACTTTGACTTTGTACTTTGTACACAATGTATAAATTCATTTTTAGCTGTAAATTAAATTGGATTATATTTACTAAATTAATATAATTAATATAATTTTATCGGCAAAAATATCCGAAGTCAAATTTATCAAAATAAAATTGATCTTTTTTCTACCAAAAAATTCGGCCAGAGTTAACATTTTATTTTTAAATTAAAAACAAAAAATTAATAATTACTACAATTTGTTAACTAAAAAAAACTACCTACATATAAATTCTATACTTTGATGTGCTGATATTTTATAAATTCATTTCAAATCAATCTTTCTACATGATTTTTAACACCAACGTGATGATTAAAATAAAATTTGTTTAGAGGTTATTATCAAAATCTCAATTACATCTAATAAAAAAAAACATTCTCACGCTTGATTGTTGTTTAATATATTACACATATGTATATTTTAACGATGAATAAAAATAATGATAATGGTTATGTTGGAAACTTATTGACGAAAAACACAGTGATCGTCAACAGTTATTGGCTGAACAGACGAATTGTCGGAAAACCTAGAGCACGTTTCAAGTGAAGTAGAACCGGTTGTATATTCGTCTGATCGATTTTTTTCTTCACAGTATTTTCGTCTACAATCTACGAGGTGAATGAAAAATATAACCGACGTGCTTTATTCAATTGGTAAAGAAAACCATCATTTTTGTATAGCGTCTGTGGTTTGTGCAGTTCCAAATGAGTGGACTCGTCGACGGACAAGCAAAAAACGAAAATTACATTAGGTATATACTATTGTGACTATCGTTGATCGACCCCTCCTTAAGCCCCGATGATTGGTCCTCAGGTCATGTAACTCTTACTACCTCTTACCCTTATAATAATAAAATTGGCTAGAATATTATTTTATTTTATTTAGGTATTATTATACTCGTATGTTGGGCAGAAATGTATTCAAAATATTTAATTGTTGCTATACTTAAATTAATTTAGACTTTCGAAAAATTAAAAATGAATCATATAATATATAATTGAAATGACCAATTTTTTGTTTTTGTTTTTTTTTTTTTGTTACGTAGGTACATAATATATGTATTAACAGGCTACTGAGCATAACAATGAAAATGGGCTTGTTACTGTTACTTTCATACATAGACGTTGTTGTTTTTGTTTGAATAATGTTTGAAATATAGATGACCTGCTGGGAGATAATGTTATGACCCCTAGGTAAAAGTTTCACTTACGTGATCTATTGTTTCACTTGACAAAGCATAAACTAAAAAACAAAACGAATGCAACTAGGAATTTAGAAACAAACAGACCTAAAGTTAAAAAAACGCATTTAGATAAATAAAAAAAAAAATGGTAAATCAACTGTTTGCAATGCTTTATTTATTTACTTCGATGATTTTTATGTATTACTTGAAACCAAAAAAATATTATGATTCGTGTAGATATAAATGCGCTTAAACATCTCAACGCATGTAATTGTATATAACTCATGAACAAACACCGTTGATCACTTGATCATTATTTTTATCAAATTATACTAGTTACTTCTAAGGCTCTGAATCATAATAATATATTAGTAAATTACGTAATGTATACACCGATAATGTATAAATATGTAGGATTCGTATAAACATACACATTAACTTTGGTATGTAGGTAAAATATTTATATATTTTTTAATAAGTATCAACAAATATTGTGTATCTATACTTTGGGGGAGATTCGTTTATAATTTAACATGGGTGGATTTTCAGAAAGTGGAACAACTGGTTTTTGAATGTTGTTTAAAAGGGTCCAACCCCATTAAAGTAAGGTAGTTATCTATAGACGTATACTGAAAAACGTATAATTTAACAATGTATCATGCACATTGCACCTGCTCGTTTCTTTACTTTCAAAAATAATTATTTCGTGAGTCAATGTAATAATATAAAACAAAATGTTAAAATAATAGGTATTATTTATGTTTTAAAAATATATAATAAATTCAAAAATTCAAGTATTTGCTGCTGTAGAAATTACTTATACTAATATGAATATGTACTTACCTAAGTGTAGTGAAGCATTAAATTATGTATAGGTATATACATTTTTCATAAAGTTTGTCAGTTATTATTACGATTTTTACAGTATAAACGTGTATCTAATATAATAATTAAGGACAAATATAGGTAATGTATTTTTTATACATATAATAGAATATTATAATAATAATATAATTACCTATTCTATAGAGAATAAAAAGGCCAGGAGTGTTATTACCATTATTATACTTAGAATGTTGAGGCATAAAGACTATAAAGAGAGTAATGCTTTTATGTTATAAATATAATTTTATAATGTACAACACCATATATTTTAATTGTTTAATCTCTATAAATATTGATTAAATGTCATCACATACATTGAAATTCGCGTGAAAGTATACTAAATGAAAAAGAAAGCAGCAAACATTTTTAAATGTTAAAATTAAGTTAAAAATTTCTAATAAATCAACAGCATTTTCGAAGCCATAATAATTTTTTCAAGTTAGGTAAATATATTTTATGGGAATATATTTTACAATATTTAATTTAAGTATTCAAAATTAGAAAAATTAGGAAATACAATTTTAATTAGATTTATCGAAATTGAAGCGATAGTTATTCAATGTTCACAACATATGTCTTTAATATTAAATAAAGTGAAAACTAAAAATGTTAAAATGTATTGATTACCTATGTAGAAAAGAAAGTAGATTGTTAAAATATTTGCCCTTGGCCTTATATATACATAATAATAAATCATAAAAAAATTATGTAGTTAGTACCCGGGATCTTTAATATGAAATGGTCACGACTTAGACAGTAACAATAGATTAAGAATTTCATCTCAAGGTCCCGTTGCGCATCTTTTAAAACATTCAAGTTCACAGACCAGAATAAAAACAATATAAAATGATAATGATCAATATTTAATTTTTTACTTTAGAATTACTTTTACTTTATTGAACTATACTTGGTAATTTTATCTGCTATCTAATAATGATACATTTCTATATTATAAAAATAAAAAAATGAATCTACATATTTTAAGTAAAGTAGACATAATAGTTATTCAAAACCATGTTTAATTGTACTTGACAAACTAATTAGATAAAAATAAGGTTAAATTTAATTTGCAAAAATTACATATTTATATTTAAATATGACTCGTAATTTAATGATATGATATTAAAATAGCTTAAAGTCAGTAGTCACAAGAAAATAATTTTAAGAAAACAGTTTATACAAAAAGTAGGAGGTAAATTGTTTTTGGCCAACGTTTTATTTAGATACAATATGTTTCACTGTTTCAGAGATGTTATAGTATTTTAAAATATAGAAGATATAATTTAGAAATAATAATCGCTACATGCATTTATTTAATATGAAGATAAAATATCGTCAAATTGTTTAAAATATTAAATAATCAGATGTGAAATTAATTCACGCACTCGCAAAAATACCAATAAAAAAATCTAACAATATCAACGGCACATATATGTATTGTAGTACTATGTGTTATAAAGAGAGAACCCTGAATTTGATACTACTGCACATTTTCAGTAGATCCAGTGAAATTTCTTCGTGCCCAGTATATTAGTACCTACGTCTTTACACCGCGATACAAGGCGCTATATAGATACGGAATGTTTGACCTAGATGCTGTGGCGGAACCGGTTGCAAACCAATGAGAGCCGACCGTGGCCTTCACCTAACTGGAGGCCACGAAATAACACACGCATACGCGGTAAAATGCAATTCCTACGCATCGTCCCTATTATGAATGTCAAAAAGAAAATAATTATACATAGAGTGATACACTTTTTATAAGTGTAATAGATACTACTAATAAATATTTATTTTTGAAAAATAAATCTAAAATAATACTATTTAGTGTTTTTCTAAGTGAAATTTTTTGTGAAAAATGTCTTATGTCTTAGATCCCCTAAAAATGTTTTAACCATAATAATATATATTATAATATCTATTATTCAATATTTTATTGTGTAATTAAATATTGTACATTAACAACTAATTCATAATTGCATTAAAAGCTAAAAATGTATTATCAAATTGTATAATTTGTAAATGCAAAAGCATTTTACCTGAATTGTAAGTAAATACAACATTATTATATAGGTATAGGTACTATAAAATTTGCATATTATTTTAAATAATAAAAATCAATTTTGTTAATTGCGTATAATTTAATTTATTTTTCAACGAATGAAAATCTTATTAAAAAACTTGCCTAAATTAAAAAAAAAAAATTAAATTTAAATCATTATACACAAATGACAATACTATGTAATAATATTAATGGGTATTTTTATAAGATTAAATACTATATGTTCAAAGACAACTCATTTTGTCACTGATTTTTTTCTTTACAAAATAATTGAAAATTAATCGATCACGTTCCTATAAAATTGAGTTAGCACACCTGTTTTTTATAGAATAAAAACTATACTTATATGTATGTATAAAATCTACTACGAAAAAAATCCTATACATTTTTATTTGCTAATTATTGTAAGTGCATGCATATCAATTTTTTTTACAGACTCTAGTATGATAGCAACAAATGTTATAATAGCAATTTTCCTGGCATATTAAAATAAATCTAATTGATTTTGAAAAGTAAGTGAACTAAATTATTTTCTTTTACAAGTCTAATTAAAAAAATTTTATTCTTTATTAGTTAATAAATAATAATACTTATATACATCAGTACATCGGGAAATGTATTTTTGATAATGTTTTAGTTTAATTTTGGACAGTGTTACATATTTTTAGAAATAGAAAAATACTTTTTAATCAATTAAATATAATACAAAAAAAAATGTACCCACTGCTAAAATGTTATAATTAGGCGATTTATTAAACAATTAAAAAAAAGTTGTTAACAATAATTATAGTGCCACAGTGATTTTAATAAATATATACTATATAGTTATAGTTAATAATTAATGATCCCTGGTGGAAAGTTATTGTTTTTATATCTTTTGTTTTAAAAATTTATAGTTCCATAAAAACTATCACATCTTTGATGTTATTTTTAACCAACAATAATACTACGATTCTTATTTTGTAATATTATATTGACGACTCTAATTTATGAATAAGTTTGGTATTTGTAGAAAAAAACGTGACTGGAATTGACTAGGTATGCCCTTTAATTTACTGCGGTCGGATAATGAAAACTGTACGTAACTTTCGTTTTAAAGAAAAATCACACGAAAAACGAGAATGTAATGCCATAGATCGTGCACGAGTAACTTCTACATACAAATACGATTGGTTATATCGTGATTTTAATGCATAATATTTTTTTCATTTTCAACTGATATATTTAGCTACTTTAAAAGTGAATTCAAATAAATATCTAAAAAATAATCATTTAAATAAAATAATAGATTATGACTGTTCTTAACTTTAATTTGTATTAATCATGATTTTCTGAACAATTGATTAAACCAATAAAACATTTTTTAGTTTAAAATTCTATCATTTAAATAGATATTATTGAATAAAAATTAATAAATTAATACATTTTGTTGTTGTTTTATTTTAATTTTTTGTAACTTTAAATAACATGCTTAAAATAAATAATTTTGTTTGTACCTACCTAAGTGTTTAGTGGCTAAATTATTATAATCGAGGATTAACAAATACCTACCCTATTATTAGTTAGCTTTAAATTATTTTTAATTAAAAAGTGAATAAATAAAAATTCAAACATCAAAAATAGTTTTTGTTTTAAAATTGAATTGTCAGTAATTGGGATTGCCCTAACTAACTATAACCAGGAATTACGAATCAAACCGTATCAGCATTATGTTACAATGGACGCAGGCTACACATTGATGACAAATTAAAATAGAAAATCATGAAATAAATTTTCAATATGACTGACAAAGACCCTCGAAATGAATTCTTTGTCTAGCTTTTAGACTTTTTTTTTTACACCGTTACCAAATAGCCAAATAGTGTGTTATTGCTACTTATATCATATTGAAAAATACTTATTCCATGTTTGTTTATAAAAGCGAATTCTCGCACGTATTATTGTTAATCACGATTCTAATATATTTATTATTAAATGCAATGCGACTGCTTAACTTGTTTTTAATTTATGATACACGTTGCCCATTAGAAGTTGAAAAGCGGTCAGGACCTACATTTTCACCCACAAGACTCAAGTATAGGAAGATCACGTATTTTTTGTGTAATATTGGCTCGTCTCCCATAAGCACCGTTAATTTGGCACAAAATGACCCCATGCAAATATGGTTACGTATTTTTTTTTATCTTAAACTGTAGTTTTATGCATATTATACTTTTGGAACATTGTTAATATAGCTTTACATTTTTAAATATTATTATCAGCCTCATTAAGCCGGTCTAACATAAAAGAACTATTGCATAATAATAATTGTTTTGCATTTTATAACTTAAGTTTGTTGTACATTTTATGTTACTTTAATAGTTATGCAAGTATACTTAGTATTTACATAGATACTTACACAAAGATAATATATTTAAATGCATTATTTAGAATATACCTACACATTTATTAATATTTAGGCAAGCAAAATCAACACTCTACTAACACACTTTTGTGTATAATATAATAAATGTTGTATACCTAGATTTTATAAAAAAAATTCAACGTACTAAATATGTTCCATAAATGTTTTTGTTTGGTTATTCACACCAGTGAAATTACTGGTTGAATACAAAATATATTGATACTTTTAACAATAGTTGTATAATAGCTAATAATTTCATTGTGATTTAAATGTCATTTTTTTTTTTTTTATATAACAATATTTGAGTTGTTTTTCCTTATTTTATTAATTTTATCCCTTTTTATTTAGTTAATTTAATCTTACACATGTTACATAGTTACATAAACAAAATCAATCAAAAAACAAAGACTACCTGTATCTCCAAATTCTTCGTCTTTATTGATATTTGGTTTATTTTCAGTACCAATTTAAATTTTATATTCATCCATTGTATGCATTGATTCAATGATTATTCATCCAATATCCTACTTATTTTTACTTACATTTTTATCTCTAAGTTTAAATTATTTGTCTTTATTTTTATTTTAATTACTTACTTCATTTTTTTTTTGACATTTTATGTCTTTTCTTTGGCACATAGATTCGAAAAGCGTTACCGAAATAGCGTTACTGAAATAGCGTCACGTTATGTTACGGTAACCCTGGTTACCTGCAGGTTACCCCCGGTAACGGGAAATTATCTAATATAATAATATTATAATATTATAATATAAATTATGAATCGAAAAGTGTAACGATAAGTCTGTGATAGATCGTAGTTCATTTTGTCTCACTTCATTGCAAATTCGTATGCAATATGACATGATTTTTTTTTTTAATAAATAACGATATCCAGATTGTATAAGCTATAGTGGATACCAGGATAGTATAGTGTAATATAATCCTTAAAACTTAATTCATTGATATTTAAATATTTTACATACCTATACATACTTTATTATTAAATTTTTGTTTGTGTTTACTCAATTATATACTTAGGTATAAACGTATAAAAGGAAATATTGTAATCTAGGTAATAATAAGTAGATTTTAATTATTTACCAACACTTTTCTTAAATCTTGGAGGACTAATATTTATAGCTTTATTACATTAGGTATACTATGATTTAAATTTATGTTTGAATAAATTAAAATTTTTTTCAAGATGAAGAATCATTAAAAAAAATTAAAAATTATTATGAAAAAAATAACGCATTTGTTTATAGTATATTTCCTATTATATAAAACAATTATTTAAATTCATCTTGCGTGTATATAAAACATTGGTTACTATATGCGTTTCTACTACACAATAGCATATATTGAGGTTAAGAGACCACGCTTATCCGACATAGGTAAATTCATTATCCATGTACTATTTAAATGGTCAATTATGGTACGAATCTTTCGGATTTATAACGCTCAGATGACTCTTCTAAAAAAAAAAATTATTTGCCTACCCATATCTTTTAAAGATTTTTATCGTAAACATTTTAAAAAAATACCTATTTTTCTGTTACTCAATTATATTTAATAATATGGAGGTAGTAGAGTAAGGTACATCTTCATAATTTACTGAATCGAATTTAAAGAAAAATTTATAAAATAAATAAAATACCAATTACATTAAAAATAATAATGCAAACACAATATCATAAGAGTCAATTATTTTTACCTAACGTTTTTGTAAAAAAAATATGACATAGTTTATATACATTAACAATATATATTTTTATTTATTTAGCTAGTTTACAGGCAACACATTATATAAATAGTATTACCAATTAAAATATAAAATACACTATACACTATGTATAGCCATATTTTAGTAAATAGTGTAATAAAATGTAACCAATTTTTATTTTATTTTTATGTAATTATTCGCTAATGTATACCTATTATTCATTATAACTTTATACATTATGTATAACTATTTTACCCTTTAAGCGTAATTATTACAAATTTTTTAATTTGTATTGTAACACGTAATTAAGTTGCAAAGGTTAAATACAAAAATTTAGTTAAATATTTTTTATTTGTATGAGAATTTTAAAAACAATTGATGTAAGAATAAAAGGTAAACATTTTTATCGTGATGTTCAAACTTTCTCAATCAAAACAGTTATAAACTCCCATCTGCCAAACAATAAAAAGTTAATTATCAATTATCCCTAAATGGTCTTACCCATTATTGTAATACGTGAATTTGATATTTTCATTTGATAATAAAAAGTCCCTACACTTATAAGGATTGTTGGAATTTTAAGGTTAGGAAAAAACAAACGACTATTGAATTTTGAATGATTGCTACCTTGATAATGATTTGGTAAACTCATTGATTACTCATGCCGATTGACAATTATCATGCAACGATGGGTGTCGATTGTCAGATCTAAACGTGCGGTGGAATGAAACGAGACGCAGGCGAGAAGGTGTAGTTTACCGTTGTAATAGCGGTATTATGACTATTATAATATGGGAAGACGTAGAAGTATGTCCGAAAAAATTGGGCCACGTATTATCGTGTACATAACACGCAAAGTACCATAATAATAACGTGTGTTTAAATTCATCACGGTGACAAAAGGATTTCCGTGTGAGTGTGTGACATAAAATTAATGTTGTATTTGATCGAGAAAATATGTTATATGTGTCATCAAATATCAATAAGATAATAAGCGCACGCGCCTTTGTCAATGTTCTCATTGTATCTTATTTTCGATTTCAATATGTCAGTATTGTATCATTGTATGTAGATTCAAATATTATTGCCACTGTTTCCAACACACATACTTTTCTACTTAACTGTGATTATTTTAATTTATCGTTCAACGTGGCAAGATTATAGTGAGTTTGTAAGTCAAAAAAACAGGTTCTTTATTTATGTGTGTGTGTGTGTGTGCATGTTCCATGTATATCTTATAGTGTTATACCATTAAATATACGTATTGGTTTGTCCCACGAAAGAGTACTGCAGTTATAATGTTATAATGGTGCCGGCCCCACAAATTGAAGGGGTCACAGAGTAATGAATACGTCATCCACTTTGGAAGTTATAATCGGGTCACATTCGATACCTTTTCACTTCTGATGTAAAAATAAGAAGTAAACACCCATCTATATAAAAATATATTAATTGTTTCAACATTTCTCATGGGTTAAACTATATGATTTTTCGTAATGGTCTTTTTAGTAGATAGGTATAACATATAATAAATTATGATACAGCATATTCAAATTCGGAATTTATATACTTTTCTTACATTTTATAAAATTACTATAAATAAAGTAGTATAGTGATGTGAATTATAAAATAAATTGGGTTATTATTATGTTTTTTTATTTAAATCTAACATTCAATTTTTAAACTTCTAATTTTAATTTAATTTAAATAGAAGATGATTTTTGTAAGAATAAAATTAATTTTAAAAAAGTACCAAAAAATTACCTGTATAATACGTAAGTCGTAACTTGTAGGTATAACTTTTGTAATAATAGTGTACCTACCTACGGATTTATAATTTTTTAAATATCTTTAAATTCAAGGATAACCTTAGAACTTTGAATACCTTCAAACTTATGATTAAAAAACGCGTTAACTTTTAGCAAATATGTTAATAAAAAGATACATAATTTACAAAGGTAAATAAACTATCTCTAGTTCATGAGCTTACATTTAAAATAGTTCTGCTAAATAGGTATGCTTGAAATTTAAAGATTATTTTTACTAGGGGAATATTTTTCTAATCGATATTTTGCAGTTGTTGTAGATAACATACTACAATTTTTTACGGTACTAAAATCTGTCGAAGTATCAGCGGTATACTATTGTTATAAAACACATTCCATGTTTTTTACTCATGAAAATATACTTTTTCACGGAGCATTAAATTTAAGCATAATTTCCCACTTTGTATGATTCTAACCGACGACAATCATGATACTATTTTTTTTTTATATGATTTTGGCCAACGGTATCGACTAATTTTTCTAAAAAATCACCGTATTTTTTTGTCAACATAAACGGGAGGATATACATACATAATCTCATCATTCGCTTAATAGATTTATCTATATTTCATTATAATATATATGCATACAGTTTATACACACGTTACACACTATATTAAGTTATGCTATGAGAGTTATAAGCGTATCAATTTGTAATAAAATATTGGTACTGTAAATATTACTAACATTTATAATATTAAAAAAAAAAAAATAATTAAATCTTATTTTAATCGTGCTTATTGCTTATAAACGTGAGAGAAAGTTCAAAAACAACAAAAGATCGATAAAATGTTTATTAAAAAAACATAATGAAAAAATATTATTTGTAAAAAAACAGTTCTTCTATAGTAATCAATTGTTAGTATATGGAAATTTAATAATAATAAGGAAAGTAATAGCTGGATATAGAATAAGCTCGAAGACTTTCTAGCCGCCTAAATAGTTAAAAATAAACAATATCCGTATCTTTCACAAAGTCGAATACGTTTTTCAATCGGTTAAAAATGAATCAAAAACTCGAAGTATATGGAAAATAATTCTAGATCATTAACATCACTGGCATTTTTGATTTATATGATTATACAACTATATTTCATATATTTATTCAAATTAAGAAAAGAAGATAAAACTTACCACAAAATGGTATTCCTTCAGGTAGCCATTCACCAGTAGATTCACATACTCTTCTTGCTGGTCCTAGAAGTTCAAATCCTCTTTCGCAAGTATACGTAGCTATTGCACCAGTGATTAACGTCTCATTAGAAAAAGATACAGTTGAGTGTGCTGGTGCACCAGGAAATTTACATCGAGTTTCAGTTGAAATTGCCCAACATCCTACGAAACCTGTAAAACCAAATTGATATTATAGTAAATCACAATCAATGGTATATAATATACGAAAAAATGTCCATATATATATAACGAATTAATTTGTATTATATACATTGAAAAAAAATTAAAAATGCATGTGGGGTTATCAAACCTTAAATGTACTTATAATTTATATACATAATACACACCTATTTTATAAGTAAATACGTACAATGTTATTACTATATTACACATTTACACTGAAATACAACCGTTACAACTTGTATGCAGAATATTTAATAATAATATTAGATACCTAACTATATATCTTATATATAAGTATCTAATAGCCACTACTATACATTAATACTACCAAACACAAACGAGTATATAGATAGGTATCTACTATATCAACTACAAAAACTGCTATGCAGATAAAAATTAAAATAATATTATTATTATATGGATAAAACTATATACAGATTCTTAAAAGATCTCTTTGATTTTGTTAAAATTGTTTAATACTTTACAATCATATTATTATTCTGTTTAATATTTAATCCTATCGGCATTACGTACATTAGTAATGTAAATTTTATCCTGAATAATACTATAGTTACAGAGCCGGATCTAGGGGGGGGGGCGAACCGGGGTACTTGCTC